>JADLZK010010531.1:0-104232 GCA_015847255.1 Hyparrhenia diplandra
AAGTTTTTGAAAGTTGTGATTTTTGAGTGTTGCAAAACCTGTGATGTTATAGTCCTACCCCCCCTCATTGGAATCTCGGCTCAAGATTTAGGTTAGACATACCACTCAAATAGGTAGGGGTAGTGCAAAACAAAGTTCGATTCTTTCTCGTGTAGCTTCCCTCTCTGTGGTTACTCCAACCGCACCTTGCACATAGGGATAGCTTTTGCTTCTAGTGTCTTTGGTAGCCGTGTCAAGGATTTGGATGGGGTGCTCCATGTATTCCGGGGTTTTCCTAAATATCAATGGCAGTACCGCTGGAATCGCCATCGGGCACTCTCAAGCACCCCCAAGAATCGGTGGACACGTGGAACACGGATGGATCCCATAGCTCTCCAGGTAGTTCCACTCGTAAGCCAACTTGCCAATCCTCCTCACAAATACTTCCATATGGGACCAACGTATCTCGGGCTAGGTTGCCCTTTAGGTGGAACTCCTTTGTAGTTTGAGTGGGGACACCTTGAGGTATATGAAGTCCCCAATCACAACTCAAGGTCCTTCCTTCTCTTTGCGCCCGATAGCTCTTCGCTTCTGGCTCGGCGCATCCTCGATTCTCCAAGACTTGAGCAACACCTTCTTCGGCCTTCTTGATCTTGCGGGGCCAAAAAGAATGATCTCTCACCAACCCCGTGGACGCGGTCGAGGGGTAGGCAAGCTACGCGCCATACGAGGGCTTCAAATGGTGACATCTTGATGCTAGCACGGGTAACTTGTTGTTGTAAGAGAACTCGCATGAGGTAGACTCTTCTCCCAACTCCCTCCATATTTTGGGGCATGAGGCTCAAAGCATGTCTTTCGAGTATTTGGTTCACTCTCTCGTCGACCATCGGTCTCTCGGGTGGTAGGTTTGTCTTTGTAGTCTGAGTGGTTCCCCATGGCTTTAGAAAGGCTTTCCCAAAACTTGGATGTGAACGGGTGCCGCGACGTAAAACAATGTGATAGGGGCACCGTCGCGGGCGAAAGAATGTGCTCAATGTACAAAGGTCCGCTAGCTGCCGTAAGCAAAATGTGTCTTCACGGGGAATGAAGTGGGCCACCTTGGTCAAACAATCTACTATCACCCAAATAGAGTCGTTTGTTGCCTTTGGTGTGGTAGGCAACCCATTGATGAAGTCCATGGAAATCCTCCCACTTCCATTGTGGAACATCTAGTGGCTAGAGTAATCCAGCGGGCCTTTGATGTTCGGCCTTGACTCGGTGAGATGTCGCCGAGCGAGCCACGTGCCAGGCAATATCTGCCTTCATGTTGACCCACGAAGTGCTTCTTCAAATCAGCATACATCTTTGCACTGCCTAGGTGAATGCAATGCTTAGAGTCATGGCCCCCTCGATAGGATCTCGTTGTGCAAGGCTAAGTCAAGGCACTTTTGATTCTGTCCTTGTATGCGGGACTATCCCTTGCTCATCGATCCGATAACTGTACATTTACCCTTCTTCATCACCTTCGGGATATATTGGATTTTTAGGGTAGGAAGGTTTGGCTTGATGGATTACGTCACCCAAGGTGCATTGGACTCGAAGCTCATTCAAGCGCGAGATGGTACAATCCGGGTGGTACTTCGATTTCTGCGATAGCTTTGAGCCGGGAGTAATTGTAACTAGAGCATGGCAATTGCTCTTTGTGATTCAAGGCATCACGACTATGTTTGCCTTCTACTGGATGATAGTGTATCTCCATGTTGTAGTCCTTGATCAGCTCAAGCCATGGTGCGTTGTCTCATGTTCGAATCCTCGGTGAGTGAAAAAGTACTTGAGGCTCTTGTGATCGGTGTAGATATCACACTTGTTCCCAATCGGATAGTGTCTCCATATCTTCAATGCATGCACAAGCTGCTTTGACTTCTTCGAGATCATGGGTCGGGTAGCGTGTTTGTGCTTCTTCAACAGTGGGAAGCATATGCAATGACTCTCCCATTAGGACATCCAATCCCTGTGCGGAAGCATCACAATGAACTACGAAGTCTATTTGGATGTCGGGCAATGCTAGCAAGGTGTGGTAGTGAATTTCTCCTCCGAGTCCGAAAGCTTTTCTCACACTCGGTGTCCACTCAAACCCTTTCGTCTTCTTGGAAGATTAGTCATGGGTCTTGCAATCTTGGAGAAGTTCTCGATGAATCGACGATAGTACCCGCCAATCCCAAGAAACTTCGACACATCCGTCACGTTGAGTGGTTGTTCCCATTTCTGGATAGTCTCAATCTTGGACGGGTCCACGACTACTCCTTCGCCGTGAGAGTGTGGCCTAGGAATGCAACTTCTTCAAGCGAACTTCGCACTTCTTGAACTTGCCATAGAGTTGGTCTTTGTCTCGGCTTCTCGAAAGCACGATCCTCGGATGTTGCTCATGCTCTTCTTTGGTGGCGAGAATAGATAAGAATATCATCAATGAACACCACCACGACCTTGTTGAGTTCTTCCATGAAGACCTTGTTCATCATGTTCATGAAGTAGGCCGGGCATTAGTGAGCGAAACGACACTCTTGTGAACTCATATCTTGCGACCGTATCTTGTCATGAAAGCGGTCTTTGGGATGTCCTCCCCTCCCCCGATCTTCATCGATGGTAGCATTCGAAGATCAATCTTGGAGAAGTACTTGGCATTCGTGTAGCTGGTCAAGCAAGTCATCTATCCTGGTAAGGGATACTTGTTCTTGATAGTGACGCGTATTTTAATTGTGTGTAGTCGACACACATCCTTAGAGTATCATCCTTCTTTCGACAAAGCGTAATTGGTGAACCCCAAGGTGACGACTGGGTCTAATAAAGCCCTTATCTACCAACTCCCATACGCTTCTTGAGCTCATTCAACTCATCAATCTGCCATTTGATAGGGCCTCTTAGCAATGGGCCCTGTCCCTGGCAGTAGCTCAATCACAAACTCCACATCCCGATTTGGTGGCATACCCAGCAATTCTTTGGGGAACACATCGGGGTACTCACACACCACTGGCACTTCTTCAATTGTCTTTGCCTCTAGGGCTACACAAAGATAGAATCTCGCGACTCCCTTGGTGTGGTGCAAAACAATGGATCACATGCCCATTTGGGGTGGGTGATCTCTATGAATATGGGGTGGCGGGATATCACTCCCTTTGTGCCGGTTAACCAATCCATCCCTAGGATTACATCCAGACTCATGGAAGGTAGGAGGGTGAGGTCGGCTAGAAATGGGTAACCCTCAATGGCAATTGTCACTCTCTTACATATGCGGGTGCTGGTGAAGTGACCCAAGGGTGAGCTAGTGTGGATAGCCTCTAGGCGTGGAGTGACGGAAGCTTGTGCTCTCGTGCAAAGCTAGGCGATACATATGAATATGTAGCTTTTGAATCAAATAAAAATCAAGCTCTTACTCCATGCACAATAAACATACAGTAGACCACGCCGAAAGTGCACCTGAAGCGCCCTCACCGACAGTGAGTCGGGCATCCGTGGGTGGAGCCCATTTGGAGTCTTGCCGTAGGGAGCCACGCCTCGAATTTGGTGCGTACCTCGCAGCTCTGGGGTGGGCGGGGGCCCTTGCGATCGGGCGCTCTATGGCCTTGTGACTGCTGGCCCAAGCATAGCAAGTGAGGGACACACCACTAGTGGGAGTGGGTGTGGTGTTCCTCCATGAGCCGGGTGCCGAAGCAAGATGAGCCGGAGACGTAACGGCGATAGTTGTTGGTGTAGGTACCGCTTCATCCACTGCTCATCCTGGTAGCCTTCGGCCCGAGCGGGGAGACGGCCGGGGCGGGAGCCTAGCGTAACTTGTTGGAAGGTGGGGCATGGGAACTCCTCTCGGGCGGCGCTTTCTTGCGGTTTGAGAAAGCATCAGCCTTGAGTCTTTCTCAATCTCCATGCACTTGTTGATCATCGCGCTGGGTTCGCGACATCCGTCAGAGCGAACACTTGACCTCGAGAGTTTAGGCCTGCGAAGTAGCGCATCTTCACTTGGCGTTCATTGGTGTTGACCTCCGGGCACGGTGCCTCGGGAGGATCGGGTGACGCCTGGCGTGCTCGGAGATCTTGTCTCCCCTGCTGCGAGATCGCGGAACTCCGCCTTGGCGTTTTTGGCACCTCGAGATGTGGTACTCAAGAAACACCTCGATGAAGTCATCCAAAATACGTAGGCCTCAGTGCGTAGCGCGCTGGCTGTCCAAGCGGCGTCTGCACCGTGGCTGGTGAGTGGCGATTCCAACACACTTTCGTCGCGACAAGTGGTCGACTCAACCTTCTTCTCGATCTCACGCAGCCGGTCATGGCGCATGACCGGTCTGCTTGTCCGTCGAAGGTGGGAGGCCTTAGCTTGATGAAGCCCCCGGTACGCCTCCGGAAGTCATTGTGATGACCCGAGTGTGGGTTAGCGATGCCCTCGCCAGACCTCTCGAGCAGCTCCGTCGACAGGCCATCACCTCGGCCAAGGCGGGTGGCTAGGGTGGTGGCGGTGGTGGTGGTGCTCCACCGGGGCTCTCTTCCTTGCTCTCCAAGCGGTGGTGGGTCTCCTCCGGGGGGAGGGGTAGCCTCACGGAGAGGTGGCTCTTGGAAGAGATGGCCACCTCCATCGCCCCCCAAAGCCTCCACGCCCACGTCCATGAGCCATGACCGGGCATGGGTGAGGGCGTAACGGGTTGCGAAGTCTATTGAACGGGCGGTTTGACATGGTGCGAGGAACAGGGTATAATGTGCACGTGCAAAAAATTCATTATTAGCATTAGTTGCATAATCATTAGGCAATTTGAAACTTATAAAACATCTAGAGTACACTCAAGCAAAGAAGCAATAAGATTCATAAAGATGCAATAAAACCCAAAACAATCATCACACGAAGTTGCATTACATAACAAGCGTGGTACATCCGGATAACGTGGAGCGCGCTACACGCAGGTAGGCTCAAAAGTTGGTCCTGTCTACTCAAAGGATGATAAAGAGTCTAGGTCCACGAGGGAAACCTCATCATGGTGACACTACTCAACTATTGATAAGCCGGACTAGAGTCCGGGCTCTAAGAGGTAGTGGGGAAAGCTGCTTTGCTCTCGGCTGCTGTGGCTCAGTGGGGTTCGGGCGAAGGAGTGAGACTAGGCGACGAGCGTGTGCGAGCTCCACTATCTCAGGTGGGCTTCTAGGAAACCCTCGGGTGGGCGGCGGCCCAGTCAAGGTGGGAAGCCATCGGTGGTGCGCCTCCCCGTGAAGCCTCTTGTGTGCCACAAAGGGCAAGCGGAGCTCGTAGCTCCCTGTATCTCCCTCACTCTGTCGGTGTCGACCTCATCCAAGCTTGCAAGGTACCATCAAACTTGTCCTTCAGGACCTCTGTATCCTTCATGGCCATCACCAAGTGTCCCTGGTTGTGCGTGGCACGAACCTTCTCTCGCTCAAGCTCCAGGCCAAGGTGGCAGTTCTTGTTCTTGAGATCGGTCTTGTCGAACCACTCTTGCCTCTTCTTCTGGTCACGACGCGTTGAGACGAGCTGTAGATCTAGCTTGTCCCTCTCCCGCTCTAGGTTCCTATTCACGTACCAATCCATGGTGAGCTCTGTCTCCTCGAGCTTTCTCACCCGGGCGATGATCCCTCGTCTCTGCTCAGCGATCGTGCGTGGTTGCTCCTCCCTAAAGCCTACACTACGCACGGCGCCGCTATGGAGTGCTTCCACTATGCATAGTCGTCCATCGCCTTCAGCTGGCGCTCCTATGCGTCGAGTAGCAGACTGCGGTAGCGGCAGATCCGTTGCTTCATTAGCAGGATGTACCTGTTGTTGGCGTTGAGGCCAAGCCAGGCTGTGAGTCTTTGGGTCTACCTCGGTGTATGGGCGGCGTTGATGGCGGCGTATTTGTGGCTCCGGTCTGGAGCAAGGTCAAGGCGCGGGGTAGCAGGCGGAAAACACGTACCCTCTAGGTGCTCCCAAGCATCCTTCATCAGCAGGCGGAGCACTTGACGAGAGATCTGCTGGACTCCCATTTCGATAGAAGTGTCGAAGTGGTAGTCCGAACCACCTGAGAATGCGCGAACCTTCTCACTCTCAGGGTAAGTGAGTTTGACGGTGGTGTAGCCCTGCAGTCCTCCGTCGGGCGTGGGATCTCCCATGCAGGTGTACTTGATGTGCTTGGTAGGCACACCAAGCTCGGTGAGCACCATGTGCAGCACGAGTGCGAAACCCCCATGCTGTGATGCATCGATCGGCAGCTCAACCGTCGAGGATGGCCTCGGTCCAAGGATGAAGCCAGACATCTGCATTTCAATAATGAGATGTATTAGAAGGTTGCATAAAGATAAGCCGTGCATTAAAAGGAATGCAGGGTCGGTAATATAACCGAAAAAGAAAATGTCTTCCTAGACTAGTGTTCAACTCCTAGGGGTCTCGTCCTAAGGTCAAGCATGGCTCTGGATACCAACTGTAACATTCTCAAATTTCCACGAAGGGAAATCCACAGAAAGATGAACAAAGTGATAGTCTTCGAGGATCATTCCATCATGATATTCAAAGAACAGTTAATATCGATTACAACACTTCGTTCAAAAGCAAATAGATAGGTCTAGTACTTTATTACATCACCACTTGGCGGAATCATGCTATCACGAAGCATCCAGAAAAGCATCTCAGAGTGCGGAAGCGACGTCATCTCCAACTTGAGCGTAGCACGAGACACCCAGCTCAATCCTCCCACTCGTCGTTGTCGAAGTTGTAGTTGGGCTCATCACCTAATAGCAAGTTTATCGACGAATTGTAATTGGCGGGTTCCCACCCTATGCGCGAGCTTTGTGGAAGTGGATGCATATTCGAGGGTATAACAAGAGGCCTATTATGGGCTGTAGTTTCCTATGCATGAGTAACAAGTTTAATAATATTTTGACACATTTTATACTCAAACCCAGCATCTCCCAAGTCCATCTCGATCACAACACACATCTCACGTCTCACACATAGGTCGACAAGACTAGCATCTGCTCCTCTGCCTTGCCTAATCGGCTCTCAGCCCTCCAGGCTCTCAGCCGTAGCAACACTCATCTCAACACTAAACCCGAGGTAAGAAGAGAAAACACCCTCACTACTCAGAGAAGGGAAATCTAGGGAAAACCTGGTGAAAAGACAGGCACAGGCCGCAGAAAGTCCCGGCTAAAAGGCCAAAGTTACCCTGGCAAGTCCAGGTCTAGACAGGTCCTAGCCCGAAGGCCGGACTATACGTATAGATTTACAACTCTGCAGAGCGTGTACTCAAGACCCCACGGTCACCATCATCAACGTTTGCGGCGTCTAGGATGACATCACGAAGACCTCCTAGTTCGACGATGCCACCCACCCACTCAGCGGCTGGGAAAGCCCCTGGAGTACCACCGGCACTTCGAGATTTGTAAGAGCAAAGTCTTGGCTCGGCCCAAAGTCACTAAGCTATCTCGAGAGGGTGTGAGCCCTCGACACCCCTACCTCTCAGAAACTATTTGCTATCCTCCCGGAAGGTATGGCACCACCTAACTAAAAGGGGCAATCCGCAACCCGCCATAACGTAGGACGTGAAGTGAGCACCAATTCCCAAGATTTCGGGGCCTCAAAGAAACAAGTCCTTAATTAGGACCGGGCAAGACATCTTCGGACTCCTTCCCGGCCCTTGTCCCATCACAAGAGTCAAAGAGGGTCTTCGGATCCGCACACGTTACCCGCCACAGGTAGGATAGAAAAGGGGATGCCCAGACGCACCCCCGGCAAGACTTGCCTCTGCGACTCGTCGTAGATCCTGCCTGATCGACTCGACCCTCACCACCACACATCCAAGACTCACACGGAAACACACTCCCACGGTGATCCAACTCAACCGGCCAGGCTCATATATTCGGCTCTTATATATACACGTAAGTGATATAATGCAAGCAGCAAGATTAGGTGTATATAAGCGCGAGTCTAATCTATAAGCGGGTGTGCAGGGGATTTTTGGCATCAAGGTAAAAGGCTCATCAAGCATACTACCATGCAACCTAGCAAGCAATGCATAGCAACATAAAGTAAAGCGCTAGCAATCTATATGGCATGTCTAATAGGATCTACGAGGTTGGGTGGGACATGGCACCTAAATGGTTACTAAGCTTCGGGTCAAAGTCCTGGTCATCCGGGTCCTCCTCGTCGTCCTCTTGGTCTGTGGAGCGTAACGAAATGGTTGCGATTAGCAACCTTTTAGAATAGCACAAAGAAACAAATGTAAATTTGAAGAACCGAATCCACTCATGGATAAGCCTATGGCGTAGAGAGGATGATTTTTAGAAAAATTTGGACACTGGTTTCATATTTTTTGAAATCATATTAATTTTCTATGAATTTTCAAAGTATAAATTCATTTACGAAATTGGAAAAAGATTTTTAAATCGGGGGTTGACACATGGCGATTCGGTTAGTTGTGCTGACGTCGGCACCAGGGCGTGGTACGATGTACAGTGGGGTGGGGGCCGGTGATGTCGGCATGACGTCGGCGTTGATCTGGTCAATGGTCAATCGGGCGAGAATGGGCCGTAATGGGCCCAATGGGTCGGGTTGGGCCGGATGGGCCGGCCCGGCCCGAACACGTGTCGCACAACCAGCTAGGCCACGTGGCGGTCGCGGGCCGCTATCGGGTTTGGTCCCCCGCGGCTTGGCTTATGGTGGACCGGCCGTTGGCGGTCTATGGACCGCCCTCGGGGTCCACGGTGCACCGCGTGCACCCGCCCCTTCCTCCTCTCGGCTCGCGGCGGACCAAGTCCACGTGGCCATTTCCTCCTCCCCTTTTCCCCTTGCTCTGCTCTTGCGGCGGCGCTCGGCCGGCGGCGAGCTCCCTCCTTCATTGACGCTGGATGGCTCGGGGCTAACTCCTTGGCCGTGGGGCTCCACGGTGGGGCCACTCGCCTTTATTTGGGTAGACGGGGCGGTGGCCGGTGCTCGGGCTCACCGGCGCGGCATGCGGTGGCGTAGGTCGGTCGGCGAGGCGGCTACAAAGTGACTTAGGGCTCCAGCTGCGCCTTTTTCTCTTGCTCCCGCTGCGCGGGTCACGGGGGGCTAACGGTGGTGGCTGGGCGGCCGGGCGGATGCTCGGCCTTGCAGGTCGACGGCGGCGTAGCTGCTCCGGCGACGGCACGAGGCGCAATGCTCGGCAACGCGGAGCACCAGGGGTGCCATACCTTCGATTGACACGCCGGTGAGCCATAGGGCTCACGGTGGCGACCAAAGGCACGGCGAGTCCGGCGACGCGACGAGGGCGCGGCGCTCCGGCCGGCCCGGGTCCGCGGCGGCTCCAGGCTCAAACGGCCTCCTTCCTTCATGGCATCTGCGTGGGACGGATGCGCCATGGCTTGGCGGGGCTCAACGACATGCTCTCGTCCAACGAGGCTACCGGAGTCGCCCGGAACGGAGCTCGGCACGGCGGCGCTCCACGGGCGCACCGTCGTCGCAAAGCTCGGCCAATGGGGTCTAGGCCCCGGCTTGGCACAAGGCGTGGCCTTCCTACACTACACGGCAAGGCGAAGACGATGATGATGACGAGACGGCTCAGCTCGCGACAGATCCGTCGGAACATGGCGGTGCCATGGATGGCTCGTGCCATGGTGGTGCACGCTCCGGCATCGGCGTTCCTGAGCCGTGGGGCTCGGCAAGGCCAGGCTCGGCATCCTACGGCGAACTACGGTGCGCCGGGCGGTGTGCAATCAGCAACAAGCCGCCACCCGCAGCCCCCGTGAAGTGGGAACACGGTGGCACTCTACGGCGGCACGGCATGGGATGCTCACCGTGGGTCCGCGGTGTTCGGTGGTGAGGCTATGCGGCGACGGCATGTACGGGCTCACGGTTCAGTAGCAACATAGTCGTTCTCACGGTCCTCCCCCTCGACCTCGGCTCGCGGATCTCGACGGCTCTGGCGGCGCCCGACGAGCTCTGCGGCAAAGCAACGGCGGCCTTGGTCCGGCTCCTTCTCCCCCGCCTCCTTCTCCTCCTTCCTCTCCCTTCTTCTCCCTTCCAAACCGAGTGGTGGTGGGTAGAATGGATGCCACCAGAGACGGCGCGGTACGATGGAAACCCTAGGGGCGCTAGGAGGAGGGGTCTTATAGGCGGCGGCGCCATGGATGCGGGTTGAACGGCCGATCGAGGACGGGCGTGATCAGACGGTCGCGCCGGCTTGATGGGACATGTGGCCAGGGATATCGGGGTGACATGGCTCCTTCGACCACGGTGAGTGGAGCTCCAATGGCCGGGAGGCGGCCGGGTGGCGTGGTGTCGGCCAGCGCGTTCTGCGCGGGCGCGCAACTTTACCCACGACAAGGTGGTGTTTTTGGGCGTTCGTGTCGAGAGGGCTTCTTGGCTCCCAAGGCAGCGGCGCGGGCTCTAGCCGGGCGGGTGAAAGCGACGGGGGAGCGGGCTTGGTGCGGCGAGGCGCGCGACGCGGTGGTGGTCGGGCGCCCCTTTTCCTCTTTGAGCGAGGCAGCGGCGCGGGGAGAAAAAAGGTGACATGTGGGCCATGGGCACGCATGTCGGCCGGGCGCTGAGAGAGGGCGGGCACGATGCGGCTAGCTAGGCCGGCGGGCCGGGCCGGCGCGTGACGGGGTGGCCCGGCCTGGCCGCTTCTTTCGCTTGGGCGTGGCAATTTCTTGAGCGGGTTTGGGCCTTCTAGGCGAATGGCCTCTCCTTCTCCCTCTTCTCTTCTTTTTTCCTTTTCTATTTCTTTCTAATTCTTTTTCTAATTTCTCTAACTAGGTCTTGGGCACTTAAATGTAATTACATGTGTTGCCAACATGTAAATACCCTTAGGGGTCCACCTAGAGGTCATTAGGGACTTGGGTTTCCAATTAAATGGTTGGCAACAAGCTTGACAAGGATTAAAAGAAGTTGTTGATTTTATTATCATCACATAAATTCATAAAACTCCAACTCAAGCATGGTGAATTAAAATGCAATGATGCTTAACAATAATTAACATATGGGTGCTACTTGTGCAACTAGTGAGGGTTCACTATATGACAATCACCACTTCATTGCTTGTTTCGAAAAAAGTTTTTGAAAGTTGTGATTTTTGGGTGTGGCAAAACCAGGGATGTTACACCAACCCAAAGAAGATCCATGCCACCACAAACGAGGTCTATCCTCGGATGCAAAATACACTAGGATTACGAATCTCAACTAGAACAGGGGATAAAGCTTCATTTCTCGAGGTTCACGCCAACAACAGGGACTAAAGGTCGTGGGCGACACGCCCGAGGCACTCAAGGGACTAAAGGTCTCCAACAGTGGACTAAAGCCATTACTCCCGGTTATTGAATAGAACTGGGAGTACTAGTTTCAGGTTTCTCCAGGTTACATCTTACAACCAAGGGACTAAAAGTTTTTTTTTTTTCGTGCGCATTTTGCAACGTCCTTTTTCCACATAAGACCCCCGAGTTTCTCCTTCTTCCCACAAGGCGTCCTTAGCATGACATGTAGGAAAGCGTATATAAGGAAATACGTTTTCCCTTAATTACATATTTGCCATTCCGATTATAATGCTTATAACTATTGTGTTTTAAATCCGATTCGATTCATTCTAGTTCTATTAGCTTCGTGTTTAACTTTAATACACGCTCGTGTCATTCTTTAAACTAATTATAAGTGTTAAAATTTGAGTTTGATTTAATAAATTTGTAATTAACTAATAATATTTGGTCGCACGCGGCACGTAGAAAAGTACAATAATTCAAAAAATGGCTTAAAAAACCTAGGATTTTGCGTGGGGCCATATTTTGGGTGTAATTGACCACAAAAAAAATTTGAAAAAGTTTGGACATAGGCGGAGCAGACGTGCTTCACAGTGGTATATGGAACCCTATCCTTACACTTAGGTTTCTCATGGTTGTGTGGCCCGTGCGCTTTGTAGTGTGCTATCGGCCTCAAACTTTTTCTGAGGCGTCTACATGGCATGTGTAAAGGCACCGCCAAGTTTGAGAATTTTCTGTAATTCTTTGGTACTTTTCTCTAATTATTTTAATTATCGCGCGACTTCTCCCGGTAATTATACGTTGAACTGCGACGACCCCCGAAAAGACTTGAAACGGTGCCAAACTTTGCCGCAAGGTCACTTGTGCCCTAGGAGGCAAAACTTGTGGAGGCCGGTGCGGAATTATTTTGTTTTCAAAGTGTAATTCACCATATTTGGTCGCACGCGCACGTAGAAAAATATAGTAAATCCAAAAATGGCTAAAAACCTAGGATTTTTGTGTGGGGCCATATTTTGGGTGTAAATGACCACAAAAAAAATTTGAAGAAGTTTGGAGTTAGGCGGAGCGCACGTGCTTCACAAGTGGTATACTCAACCTTTCATGAACCCTATCCTTACACTTAGGTTTCTCATAGTTGTGTGGCCCGTGTGCTTTGTAGTGTGTTGCTATCGGCCTCAAACTTTTCCGAGGTGTCTACATGGCATGTGTGAAGGCACCACCAAGTTTGAGAATTTTCTCGTAATTGTTTGGTATTTTTCTCTAATTATTTTAATTACGCCGCGCGACTTCTCCCGGTGCCCTAGGAGGCAAAATTATACGTTGAACTAGTAAATCCAAAAATGGCTAAAAAAACCGACGACCCCAAAAAGACCACAAAAAAAAATTTGAAGAAAAGCTTTGATTGCCAAACTTTGCGGCAAGGTGACTTGTGCCCTAGGAGGCAAAACTTGTGGAGGCATGGGTGTGGAATAATTTTGAATTTTTCAAAGTGTAATTCACCATATTTGTTCGCGTAATTATACGTTGAACTTCTGACGCACGTAGAAAAATCTGCCCTAGGAGGCAAAACTTGTGGAGGCCGGGCGGAATAAAATCCAAAAATGGCTCCAAAAAAAAACCTAGGATTTTGCGTGGGGCCATATTTTGGGTGTAAATGACCACAAAAAAATTTGAGGAAGTTTGGAGTTAGGCGGAGTAGACGTGCTTCACAGTGGTATACTCAACCTTTCACGAACCCTATCCTTACACGGGTTTCTCATGTTTGTGTGGCCCGCGGCGCTTTGCAAGTGTGCTATCGGCCTCAAACTTTTTCTCGAGGCGTCTACATGGCATGTGTGAAGGCACCGCCAAGTTTGAGAATTTTTCTGTAATTGTTTGGTACTTTTCTCTAATTATTTTAATTACCGCGCTACTTCTCCCGCAGTAATTATACGTTGAACTGCGACGACCCCTAAAAAGACCTGAAACGGTGCCAAACTTTGCCACAAGGTGACTTGTGCCCTAGGAGGCAAAACTTGTGGAGGCCGGTGCGGAATAATTTTGTTTTCAAAGTGTAATTCACCATATTTGTCGCACGCGGCACGTAAAAAATACAAGAAATCCAAAAATGGCTAAAAAACCTAGGATTTTGCGTGGGGCCTTATTTTGGGTGTAAATGACCACAAAAAAATTTGAGGAAGTTTGGAGTTAGGGGCGGAGCAGACGTGCTTCACGGTGGTATACTCAACCTTTTCACGAACCCTATCCTTACACTTAGGTTTCTCATGGTTGTGTGGCCCGTGGCGCTTTGCGGTGTGCTATCGGCCTCAAACTTTTTCGAGGTGTCTACATGGCATGTGTGAAGACACCGCCAACTTTGAGAATTTTCTCATAATTGTTTGGTACTTTTCTCTAATTATTTTAATTACCGCGCAAAAGTGATTATCTATTGTCTCGTATTTAGATCATGGATGATGAAGAACCGAAAAAGATCAACGTTAACAAGATGTGAAAATATATTTCTGTCGAAAACAAATAACTTTAATAAATTGGAATAAATACAATATTTTTGCATTAACGAAATTGTGATTATGCATTTGTATTATGTTCAAGTATCTACATAAAAAAAAACATGAAACTATAAAATACATATTTTTCATTAGTGCATTAAAGGAAAACAAAATGTAACATACATTTTTTAAATTTTTTGCCCATTTACTAATTTATCAAGCAAGCAATTAACAAAGGTTTACTATATATATAAATAGAATGTATAAAAAAAAAGTTAAAATGGGCTAGGGCGTGGCGGGGAAATAAAATTCAGTACCTTTAGTCCCGGTTGTCCTTGAGGCCGGGACTAAAGACCTAAAATTTTCATCAGGCCGCCCAAATTGCCCGCGCTTAAAATTACCTTTAGTCCAGGTTGTCCTTGAGGCCGGGACTAAAGGCCTAAAATTTTCACTGTGCCGCCCAGGGCCGCGCCAAAATTACCTTTAGCCCCGGGTGTCCTCAAGACCCGGGGCTAAAGGTTCCAACTTTAACCCCGGTTGTAGCTACAACGGGAGAAAGGGGGATGTTTCTCCGGTGATAGCCTAGAACCGGGACAGGGGTATATGAAGAGCCCGATCCAGATCTTCTTCTCCACTGCGCCGCATCGAGTTCTCGTCCCCATCGCCCGCTCGTCGCTCGAGCTCGTCCCGTCTCATCCCCGGCCGCCCCGCCTCGTCCCCGCCGGCCCGCCGCCCTGCGCGCCGACCGTGCACCCATCCGCCCCGGCGCGCGCCCTGGGCCGAGGCTGCGCCGACCCGCGGCCACCGCCCGAGACGTATGCCCGCCGCCCGCCCGCTGGTCCGTCGCCCGCCGGGTCCCGCCGCGCCCGACCCGTGCCCGACCCACGCCGACCCGCCGCGGCCGCCACCGGCGCCCTTCGTCGCGCCGGCGCCCAGCCGGCGGTAAAGAAGACATCGTCGTCGTCCCTCGTAGCAAGCACGCCGTCCCCTACGTCTTCTGCGTCCGCCCCCTGCAGCAGCATGTCATCGCCGTCGCCGTCCCCCTGCAGCCGTCGTCGACGCCGTCCACGACGACCCGCCTCAGCCCGGCGGCAGCACATCGTCGCCGTCCCTCGCGTCCCCCGCGTTCGCCCCCGCGGCGCAAGACGCTATCGCCGTCGTCGTCCGCCCCCGCCTTCGTCGTCGACGTCGTCGTCCCACCGCAGCGCCCGCCGCTCGTCGTCGTCTCCTTGCAGCACCTCATCGTCGTCGTTTGATCCGCCACTGCCTCGCCTCTCCCGCAATCCGCCAGCGCCTCGCCTCTCCTGCAATCCCCCGCCTCATCTTTTTCACCATGCCTTCTTTTGGGAAAATATAAATAACGATACCCTGAATACTTCCGGGTGAAATGCTACAATGATAGATCCGTGCGCTTGCGGATGAATATCTTCTTAGGCAAGATCTATCACCGTTGATGTGCCTAGTGTTATCACCGACACGGTGGTTTCACTTAGGAATGTCAACGGCGCATTTCTGGCGCCGTTATTAGAGATGGCTTCTAAACCTGTTTCTAGTGATTGCGCTTAAGAAATGCAACAGCAAGGCAAGCGCGGATCTGCCAGATCTCCGCCGACTCCAACTTTCCAATGAGAAAATCGGAGCAGGCGGTGGCCTCCGCCATCACCAGCCGCCCGAACTCCGCCTTGTCGCCCTTCGCCGCCTCCAGCAGCTCCGGCCACACCCGCTCCAAGTCGAGCCTCAGCGCCTTCAACCCCTTAGGGGCATACTCCGCCGAGTCCGCAACCTCCACGGGGGCCACCTCCGCCCACAGCACCTGCATCTGCGCCGCGGCGAACTCCTCCACCAAGTCCCGCGCACGAGACATGGCGGGACATGGCGCGCGGAGGGCGTCCAGCCCCTCATCGCCTCGGCCCCGTCTTCACGGGCTTCACCTTCGCAAGGCTGAGGGACTCGGGTTTGCCGTAGAGTCCCTCCGCGCCGTCCAACTGGTAATAAAACCAGGTCCAGCCAGTCTGCGCTCCACTTGTTGCGCTGCGCCGCGGCCGGAGCCTCCACCCCGCTGCGGGGGATAAAGCTGCAGACGCCGAACGGGGCGCGGAAGACCTCCTCCTCCGTCGTCTTGACGGTGCGCGGCTGATAGTGCACGGTGTGGGCTCCGACAAAGCCGTCCACCGTCGGCTCCAGCCCGACGGAACGGCACGCCCACACGTACGTCATAAGACGCGGGAAGCATGCCGCCGTGAGCTGGTGGAAGCGGAGGTTGAACCTCCGCAAAGACACCCAAAGATGAAGTCGCACAATCGGAAGCGGAGCCCCGTGAAAAACTCCTCGAAGACGATGACCTCCCCGGGCTTCGGGAGAGGCACCGTCTCGCCCTCCGAAGTGCGGAAGCGCCTCTTATGGAAAAACTGGTGCTCCTTCTGGAATTCCTTCAGGGACTGGTCCGTGCTCTTGCTCCGGGGGAGCTCGAAGCACTCCACGACGGTCTTGGGCTTCATGGCCTCCTTCGTGCGGGCCATCGAAGGACACTCCGCAACAAGGTAAGAAAGCGGCCTCCGCTAAAAGAGCAGCGGGCCTAGGGCGGTCAGAGAAGAGCAAGAGCGCGGAAGAAGCCGAAAGCGAGAGCCTGAAAGCGAGAGGAGAGCACAAACCCTAACCCCCCACCAACCGTACATATTTATAGGCCAGGGCGGGGGGGGGGGGGCGCAGCACCTAGCCGCAAACCCCCGAAGATCGCGGCCCGGATCCCAAAACAGCGTCGCACCCTCCGATCCGCCCCACGCGGGCAAACGAACGGCATCCGTACCCCCTAAACAAACACGGTCCACCCCGATCCGCGTCACTCCCAAACTAACCAACAGCGCCCGACCAAGAGCAGCCAAACCCTAATGCGCAGCAGAAGCAAGAGGGCCGAGGCCCACCTCCGCGAGGCCCACGAGCAGCCGGGGACGCCGCTGGCAAGGGCCCATGGGGCGGCAAGCACACCACCCGCACGGGACCCTCCGGAAGGACGTTTTTTCGCTGCTCTGGCCCCCTCGGAGGGAACCAGACCTTCGAGGGGCTGCTGTTGGGGAGGGCGACCCTCGCCAGCCCCGGCAGCCCCGCAGGCCTCACTACGGGGGGCCAAGAATTAATCTCCGTTAACATATTGCGAAGTCTTGCAGGATCAGCAAGCGGAGGACCCTCCGCGAAGACACGAACGGCGAAGCGTCACCCCTCCGTCAAGGGTGGCCCCCGAAGTCGGCAGTCGAAGCCAGGAGCATGCCGGCCCCCTATGCGATAGGGGAGCGCCAGCAAAGGGGTCTCCCCAAGCAACGCGAGCCCAAGCCGCTGGGAAGGCCAGCGGAGGGGCCCCTCCGGAACCGCCCCCTCCGCAGGTGCACGGGACCGGCGGCCGGCATGGGGAAACCCTACGACTCCCAGGCGGGGAGAAGTCACTCGTGTGTTTCCCGTACTAACCCTGTACGAATAGTTACTGGCTTGCCCCTGTGGGGGCCTAGCTGTAAGCATGTGTTCCTCTACCTACCATGTACCAAATTGTAAATCAGCCCCTCTGACCCCTTGTATTCCTATAAATACCCGGGTACGGGCTCAAGGAAAGGGATCGGTTGTTGGTCAGTTTAAGTGCCACTTACTCGTTTTTATTACTCCCACGCCTCGCCCCACGATTTGTCTTTTCCCTCCTCCTTCGGAGGCCCGGGCACCCTCCGATCATCTCGACCCTCGGCAACGCCCGGTGAAGGTCGAGCGGACGGAGGTCGCTCCGCCCCGACCGTGTTCTTGACTTACCCTATGGGAAGCCCTCACCCCCTTCCCGTCTCTCTCAGGGAGCGAAGGCTAAGGGGGCGGGAGTGATCCCCACACGGGTCCCGGGTCATCCCGTCCAGGTGTACTCGGCCGGGGTGGTCCCCTCGTTCTTGCAAGGTTGGAACCACCTAGCTATGAACACCTCGGCGATGTTGATACTGTTGAGGCGGAGCACCTAGATCATCTCCACCAACTCCATCACCCATTCCATGTCCTCCGTTGGTGGCTCCTCGTTCTAGCTTGGGAGCTGCACTGGGATGTGGCCCGGATTGGAAGGCACCGAGCGGCTCCATCGGCTTTGGGATATAGAACCAACGGGTGAACCACCGGCTGATGTTGAACAGTAGTGGCACCGTTAGGAATTGGCTCGCCTGCCCGTCCTGGAGCTTCAGGTACACCCCTTCGGCGATGCAGGAGGCATCACCGCCTCGCCGTCAGAGCGCGAAGAAGTACCTCCACAGGTTGAAGTGGGGGTGGATCCCCAAGAAGCACTCATAGAGACAGATGAAGATGGTGATGTCGAGGATGGCATGCGGTGGCAGGTTGCAGAGGACGAGCCCATAGTACCCGAGCAGTAGTTGCATGAATGAGTGCGCTGGCAGCCCAAACCCACGGGTGAAGTAGTCCTCGAAGACCACCACCTCGTTGGTGTTGGGCATGGGGTACTCCACCACTGACACTCGCCACCCCTCTATGGCCTGCTCCGGGAGCACCCGGCCTCGATGAGCTGGTTGATGGACGCCTCCGTTGACTCAGACGGGTCCCACTCCTCATCCATGCGGAGTGCAGGGCCCACCATGGCCAGGGGCTAGACCTGCTACAGCGGCTGCGGTGGCCGCGGCGGCGGCGGTGCCTGACCGCCTTCCTCATTCGTTGACTGCCGTCCAGCTCCCCTTCCGTGGCCAGCAAGCATCTTCCATGCCATCAAACTGCAAACAGCGGCGGTGCCATGAATAGTATGGAATCAAGCACACAAAATCATGAGATTCAATCCAAAGACAAGGCAAATCAATGTCAAACAACTTCATTATGGGCACGATGGAATCGCCAGGACCAGATCTACAACTTTCTTACCCGAGTTAGACGGCGAACAGCCCTCAGTGACGAGGTCTCCGGCGGTGGCGGCGCTAACCCTAGGGGCGAATGCGAGAAGGCAAGACAGAGAAATAGGAGGGGTTGTGGTTGCGAGAGCAATCGGAAGTGATGAGGTAGTGCCGGTGCCTGATATTTATAGCCCGCACTACATCCCTTTGGTTTCTGCATGGGGAAACGTGCAGTCGTGGGTCTGCGTCTCCCCAGTTTCTAGGGTTGAGTGTGCATGGAATGCGGCTGGCTAGTTCCCATAAATGCGAATATTTCAGGGCACGTGCGTGCTGGCGGCTCCACGTGCCTTTCTGTCTGCCATATGCCATCGTCCATGGCTGGTTACTCCTATTAAATGACCAGGTATGTCCTTCTAGATTCTAGGACACGTGCACTGCAACATATCTTTCGGAATCATCCCTATCCAGAGGCAAATCAATGACGTGCTACATGCTGTCCCACGAATCTGGGGACTGGCCATGCCAACACTTCCTAAAAAAAGGACTGTGGACCCTGTTGACGGTCACTAACGACACTTTTTTTAACGTCAACATTCTACCAATAAGGGGTTAAAACTATACCTTACTACACACATATACATTTATTATTGACATATTTCCACTTGTAGTGTCCAAATTATTATTGTGCAGATTTATATAAGAAACAAGTGGAAAATACACCAAAAGGCGCCTCCCTGGAAAGCGCATTCCTGGAGAACATCAAGCCCAAGGGAGAAATGGACCAAACACGTAGAAGCGGGCCGAGCAAACATCGCCACACAACTTTTCAAGCCAAACACGCCGCCCTGCCAAGGCCAAGGCCCCAACCGAAGCAGAGACAGGTGCAAGGCGCACCACCCGGTGCGCTCGCACCCATCCCGAGGCGGTTCAGGCCCGGGTTTGGCGAGGCGGTTTGTTACCTTCCAAAACGGCGTTGCCGACGTTGGTTGGTCGGTTTAGCAAACTAGGAAGGTGTTCCCTGTGTCGGTTTTGGCTCCTTCCATATGGGGAGGGACATTTTCCAATGAGCCCCCTCTCCTCTACCTATAAAAGGAGGCCATCTCCCACCATTGTAACACACACCACACAATGTAGCCTCTCTCTCTTCTTCTTCTTCTACTTCTTCTCCTTCTTCTTCTTTCTTCTTCTTCTTTCTTCTTCTTCTTCTTTCTTCTTCTTCTTAGTTTGTACTTAGGAGGAGTTTGGCAAGGATTAATAAAGGAGAGCAAGACATTTTGGAGCTATTCGGTATGATCAATTTAGAGTTCTTCATCTTGTTCTTGTTCTCTACTTATCAATATAGTCATGTTCTTGAATTAGAGCAAAGTCCTTATGACATAATCTTGATTGATGAACTAGTATATAGTTTCTATATCATGATCTTGTCTTATGGAATATCGTGCTTAATTTATCATACATGTTTAGACCAAGAGCTAGACCGATATGATGAGTTCTACCTAGAGTTAGACTTGGTTGATGTTGGGTTGCGGGATTGATAGTCGTTCCTTCGGGGCGGTGCTCTGGTAGAAGGACCCCGGGGACGGGTAAGCCTTGTATACACGCCAGAGTAATAATCACTAGTGTAGACGTGGTGTCTAGACTAAGGGTTTTCTATCTTTTGTGGCGCATCCCATGGTTGAGGGGGTAGGTGGCTGGGTTGTGACAGCCTTGTCCGTCCTTTGTAATCCCCCCACGTTCGGGTGTGGCGCAGTGCAATTGCCGGACACTGTCCTTTGGGCGTGGGCCGGTGCCCGAAGTAATTCGACAGAGACCTTGGCTTTCTTGAACTAGAATCTCTAACAGTAAAACATGTGTGTATCTGCTATCTTGACATGACTATCTAGGATATGCCTGCTCCATGTTAGACTTATTCTTTTATTCATTATTTTACCTTTATCCTTGAGATTGGCTTGAGTGTGTGTGTCAAGTTATCCTATTACCTATCTTATTTTATCCCTTTTATGAACATTGTTCTATTATACATTCGTGTTATCTTGACCATGTCCGAATTAGAGACTTTTACACCATGCCTTCCTTTGGGAAAATATAAATAACGATACCCCGAATACTTAGGGTGAAATGCTACAATGATAGATCCGTGCGCTTGCGGATGAATATCTTGTTTGGCAAGATCTATCACCGTTGATAATCCCGTTCAGATCACCGACACGGTGGTTTCACTTGGGAATGTCAACGGCGCATTTCTGGCGCCGTTATTAGAGATGGGTTCTAAACCTGTTTCTAGTGATTGCGCTTAAGAAATGCAACAAGCATTTCTGGCGCCGTTCTTCGGGGAAGGCGTTGGTTAAAGGGATGATCTATTAGGACATGTTCCCGATAATATGCATGTGTAGTGATCTTTGTTCATCTTAGGTTTATCTTAAAAAAAAAAATTTATATATAAAAAAAATCTTATAAATAAAAAGCAAGGATATGTTATCAAGTTAGTATGCACCTTCGGGTATCCTTGTCACTAACCATTTCGGTGAAGACTAAGAAGAACAAAGGACCACGCGACGCTTGAAAACATGGGGGGCTACATCGATCAATAAGAAAACTTTGATGCTCTTGGGCGGAGGAACGCACTCAAAAAGGAGACCTCGACCTTGCACACTCGACTTTTTTCACGAAAAGTACAAGTGTGAGAGGGAGGACGGTGATAATATCAAGTTCCATGTACAAGGGGATCATAAAAAAAGTGAAAGAAGTGAAAAAAAAAAAGAGAGAGAAAAAAAAAAAAAGAGAGATAAATAAGAGATTAGCCTCTCCTTGCTATAAAAGGGAAAAGAAAAAAAAAAAAAAGAGTTGAAAAAAAAAGAGATATATATAAAAAAAAAAAGAGAGAAGTATTATCGAAAAAAAAAAAGTGTTGCGTAAAAAAAAAAAAAAAAAAAAAAAAAAGCGAGAAAGAAATAAGAAGAGAGAGGAGCAAAGTTGGCCCCATCTTGCCAAAATAAACAATGAAGGCACTGACTCCACCCGGCATTGCTTCCATGTAAGCAAGAAGGGATCTTTCTCTCCCAACACCTTTGCTTACCTGAGTGAGTTTGGTCTGCCTCCCTCTACTTCGGTATGAGGAAGTCATAAACCAAACCAAGATCATCATGCCACCGATGCAGCAACTCTGAACTCTATCTTCAAGCTGTCGGTCAAGTACACTCAGGCATGCGAAGGTCCAATAAAAAAAAAAAAAAAAAAAAAGAAGAAGGTAAAGGAAAGGAGGAACATCCTCCTTTACACCTTTGTGACCACTAAGGCCCATGGTCCATATACACTACTACCCGTGTATATCACCTAAGCCTTGTGGTCCGCCCGAGATGGATCATCAAGCTACCACCGCGGGAGTTTCAACATCTTGCCTTCATGCGTGGTTGGTACACACACACTTTCAGTACGCAAAGGTAATAATTCACCAATTCTTTTTACTCATACTTATCTCCATATATATATATAAAAAAATATTTCATCATGGAGATAAAACAAGGCTAGACTTATATTGCATCTTTATCTTAGCCTTGTTTGAGTATGAAAAGCTTGGTGAAGCTTTTATGTTCTCCCTTGATAATAAAATCCTAAAATAAAAATCTTTTGAAAAAAAAAAAAAATGCATATGTTTCGAAATTTGGTAATCACGAAGGATGGTAAATCCACTCATGAATCTACCATATACTAACCATGCAGGAAAAGCCAAAAGCATGGGAGTAAAACCCCGATCCAATGGGCTTTGAGCTAGCTTGGGGAGGACCCTAACAAGGTAATGAGAAACCCGCACTCTCATCCTCTGTCCATTACCTTCCAAAAAAAAAAAATAATAATAATAATGTGTTTTATAAAATATTTTATTATCAAAATAAACAAAAATATTTACTACACAAAAATCTATAAGTAAATATTTTCAAAAAAAAAAAAAAAAAAACTAAAATAAAAATCTTTATAAATAAAATAAATTCTTCTAGAAAAAAAAAAAACTAAAAAAAATATTTTCCTCAATAAAACATATTTTCTAAATAAATTTTTAGTATATAAAAAAACTATAATCATTTTGTTCGCCTTGCAATGTCTTTATCTCCATTGGATGAATCTTGTTTTCATTTCATGCGTCCTTCTTCTATGTTGGCATGTTTTGGTTTGGAAGTTTTGGTTATTCGAATGATCATACTTCCATAGGCGTTTTGAATTAAGCATGATGCTTAGGTTAAAAAGTCTACCCTAATCAGATTAGACATGGAGTCGAGTTTGATTATTGAATCAGAGCTGCTAGTGTAGAATTTGGTCGACCATATGGACTAACCCCTGCAGGAATTTATCAACATCATGAGGGTAAGTCCAAGAGATGACAATGCAGATCAGAAGTTGTTTGGTGAACCAAAAAAAATGATAATGATAAATTAAAAATAAATAAAACCTTTGAAACCCCAAGAATGGTTGTCCCGCTCTTCCAAGATCATCACAAGACAAGCTTGGGGGGGAGTCTCTGGCACACTCAAAAGACGATGTTAATCAAAAGATCCATTCATAGCGTTCACAAGCTAGCAACGTTCATAAACCGAAGGTAAGTCAAAAGCTAGCTTGGGGGAGGACTCCCACAAAGGTAACTTGTATCTCACATTCCATTCAGTTATTTTCTTATCCTATATGAATGATGAGGTATGAGAATAAAAAAAACAAAAAAAAAGGAGGGGAAGAAGAAAGAGAGAGAGGAGACTTATTCCACTCCATACATATGTGTTGTAGAAATGTTTAGTTCTACCCCTGTTGAAATGATGAATAGTTGCTTTGTCTTACGTTTTGCTTGTGCCTAGTTTATAATTCGAATTTCTCTAAAGTTTGGGTTTAGTGGCTAAGTCTAAGAACTCATCCTAAAAAAAAAAAAAACCCGATTCATGTGGGTTGCATAGGCTCTATCTAGTCTAAGTTGTTGCCAAATACGATATGGTACAAATGGATTTGCTATGATTTCATCCAAAAAGAGAAACTTGACATCCGGGAATCTAATTTGAAAAAAAAAAAAAGAGAAATGTTATGGGCTATGCTAAAAAAAAAAAAAAAAAAAAAAAGAAGAAAAAAAAAAAAGAGATGAAAAATGGACATGTGTCCGAGGGCGAGTAGAGCCCACATCTCCAAAAAAAAAAAAAAAAAAAACAAGAGAGGAAATAAAAGACAAAAGTCTAGGGTGAGCAGAGCCCACCTCTCCAAATATATATATATATATATATATATATATATATATATATATATATATATATATATATATAGCAATAAAGCCCATACTTTCTTGAAAAACAAAATAGAACTTAAATAAATAAATCCCGGATGAGAAAGTTGATCAAAAGGATGAATGAAAAGTATTTTTGTTATAACCGTTCTATCGGCAAGCTGCCCAAGGCTTTGAGAAAAGCTAAAAAGCCCCGCTACGATGAAAGGTAACAAAAGGTGAGCAAAGGCATGCCATTTTATTCAAACTCTAGTAGAAAATCTTATTATAACCCTGGCACTTGTGAAACATAATCGGCATAGTAGCAACTCCTCGATCAACAACCAAGTACTTATCTTGTTTGCTCGAGGACGCGCAAAGGGTAAGCTTGGGGGAGTTTGTTGACGGTCACTAACGACACTTTTTTTAACGTCAACATTCTACCAATAAGGGGTTGAAACTATACCTTACTACACACATATACATTTATTATTGACATATTTCCACTTGTAGTGTCCAAATTATTATTGTGCAGATTTATATAAGAAACAAGTGGAAAATACACCAAAAGGCGCCTCCACGAAAGCGCATTCTGGGAGAACATCAAGCCCAAGGGAGAAATGGACCAAACACGCAGAATCGGGCCGAGCAAACATCGCCACACAACTTTTCAAGCCCAAACACGCCAGCCTGCCAAGGCCCGGCCCAAACCAGAGCCCGGGACAGTGCGCGCAGCACCACCTGGTGCGCTCGCACCCATCCCGAGGCGGTTCGGGGCCTAGGTTTGGCGAGGTGGTTTGTTACCTTCCAAAACCGGGCGTTGCCGACGTTGGTTGGTCGGTTTAGCAAACTAGGAAGGTGTTCCCAGGTCGGTTTTGGCTCCTTCCATATGGGGAGGGACATTTTCCAATGAGCCCCCTCTCCTCTACCTATAAAAGGAGGCCATCTCCCACCATTGTAACACACACCACACAATGTAGCCTCTCTCTCTTCTTCTTCTTCTACTTCTTCTCCTTCTTCTTCTTTCTTCTTCTTCTTTCTTCTTCTTCTTCTTTCTTCTTCTTCTTAGTTTGTACTTAGGAGGAGTTTGGCAAGGATTAATAAAGGAGAGCAAGACATTTTGGAGCTATTCGGTATGATCAATTTAGAGTTCTTCATCTTGTTCTTGTTCTCTACTTATCAATATAGTCATGTTCTTGAATTAGAGCAAAGTCCTTATGACATAATCTTGATTGATGAACTAGTATATAGTTTCTATATCATGATCTTGTCTTATGGAACATCGTGCTTAATTTATCATACATGTTTAGACCAAGAGCTAGACCGATATGATGAGTTCTACCTAGAGTTAGACTTGGTTGATGTTGGGTTGCGGGATTGATAGTCGTTCCTTCGGGGCGGTGCTCTGGTAGAAGGACCCCGGGGACGGGTAAGCCTTGTATACACGCCAGAGTAATAATCACTAGTGTAGACGTGGTGTCTAGACTAAGGGTTTTCTATCTTTTGTGGCGCATCCCACGGTTGAGGGGGTAGGCGGCTGGGTTGTGACAGCCTTGTCCGTCCTTTGTAATCCCCCCACGTTCGGGTGTGGCGCAGTGCAATTGCCGGACACTGTCCTTTGGGCGTGGGCCGGTGCCCGAAGTAATTCGACAGAGACCTTGGCTTTCTTGAACTAGAATCTCTAACAAAAAAAACATGTGTGTATCTCGCTATCTTGACATGACTATCTAGGATATGCCTGCTCCATGTTAGACTTATTCTTTTATTCATTATTTTACCTTTATTCTTGAGATTGACTTGAGTGTGTGTGTCAAGTTATCCTATTACCTATCTTATTTTATCCCTTTTATGAACATTGTTCTATTATACATTCGTGTTATCTTGACCATGTCCGAGTTAGAGACTTTTACACCATGCCTTTCTTTGGGAAAATATAAACAACGATACCACGAATACTTAGGGTGAAATGCTACAATGATAGATCCGTGCGCTTTGCGGATGAATATCTTGTTTGGCAAGATCTATCACCGTTGATAATCCCGTTCGGATCACCGACCACGGTGGTTTCACTTGGGAATGTCAACGGCGCATTTTCTGGCGCCGTTATTAGAGATGGGTTCTAAACCTGTTTCTAGTGATTGCGCTTAAGAAATGCAAATGACCACTGGGGGGGGACCGGCGTCATCGTTTCTTTGACCCGGTGACATGGCTCCTACGTCATCGTGTCATGGGCTCGGGGGACTGAAAATATATTGACTTTCTCGGGAAAACCAAATCGAGACGGACTTGGGGATTGTTTTACTCGACCGCCACAAGTTTATTTATCTTATAGCAGGCTCGGGGGACTACACGCCAATTGATTTATATGATTCAACTTTTTGCGCGGGGATGGTTTCAGTCAGCCGGGGGCTCGCTGTTCTTTGACCCTAGCAGTACATGACTCCGTCATCTACTCCTAGGCTCGGGGACTAAGTGGGCACACTTCACCTAAGCGGTGAATCATGCTCTACTACACAGGAGGCAAGGCTTCGAGTGTTTCCACTCAACAAGTGGGCACACTTCACCGAGAGAGGAAAAGATTTTTTTTTTTACGAAGCACCCAAAGATTCAGCAGGCGATTTCGTCAAGACCGAGATCACGGGGAAGTAATCAAGAAAAGACAAGTACGCGCACAAGGGCTGGTCGGGTAACACTCCGAGCTGGTCGGTGATGCCTCCGGCTGGTCGGAGATCATCAAGACTTCATCGCCCGGAAGACGCGGCGTGCTTTCGGGGACTAGCCGTGGGGGGATAAACCCCTATCCCCTCACGGCCCATCATGGGTCGTGCCATCTAGGCCAGCCAGGCCACAAGACCAGGCCCGAAAGGTGCTCTCGGTCAGTGGCCATCGCGAGGATCACGGAGAAGACGTGGACATCAAGATAGATGTTACCTAATACAAACCATGTCGTATCTATTGTAAACTTACCTATTGTAAAAAACAGCCCGGGTTAGATCTTGTCGGATACTAACCGACCTGTAACCCTACCCCGGATATATATATAAGGCAGGCGGGGACCCCTCTTCAACTCATCTCATTATGCACCAAGCAATAACAAAACTAAGCAGGGCGTAGGTTTTACGCCCTCACAGCAGCCGAACCTGGGTAAATCCTTGTATTCATCATTCTTTGTTTTGCTTAGACATCCTGCTAGTCGTCCCGTGCACCTCTACCGATCACAATCTACTAGCTTGGGCATACCCCGCTAGGCTATCGACCATATCTCATCGACAGCTTAACCGAACATGCTTCACAAAGGTATGTGGAGCCTTTCATCGAACCGTGTCTATACACGTGGGTTCTTACGGATTTCGAGTCCATGTGCTTTCTAGTGTCGTATTGGTATCAAACTTTTTCTTAGGCTTGCAGATGCCCTGTGTGAAGCAACCACCAAGTTTAAGATTTTTTCAATTGGTTTGGTATTTTTTTCAGTTTAATTAAATTTTTGCATGACTTCACCTTTTAATTATACGTTGAACTGAGTTCACCCATGAAAAGTTTTACATAAAAATGATGTGAAAACAATTTTCCTATCAAAAAACAATACATTTAATTATTTTAGTTAAAGGCAACATTTTTGCATTAATGAAACAAAGTGATTATTAGTTACATTATGTTCACTATCCGGAAGAAAAAAATAAAATATTTTAGGTTACATATTTTCATGTGTGCAATAAAGAAAAAGCAACTCTAATTGTTTTTAAAAAAATTATGACTGCTATGTAATTTCTTGCACAAATAACTAGGCTTTAGACATTAAATAAAAAGGAATTAAAAAACAAAGCGTGTTCAAGCGTGGCGGGTTGAGAAAAATTTCACTTTTACTCCCGGCTGCTACCGTATTGAGAGTAAAGGTGGGCTGCATTTGCGCTGACCCTTGTGGGAGTAAAAAGGTGAGACCTTTACACCCGACCGGTGTTGCCACCCGGGAGTAAAGGACTTTTACCCGAGCGGCGTTTTGAGCCGGGAGTAAAGGTCTGGGGTATTTACCCGGCCCCAGCCCCTTCCCCTTCCTCGCATCAGTCCGTTGATCTCAATCCGCCACTCCATCCCCACCCGCCACCGCGAGCTCCCTCTCCCCGACGCCGGACGCTGCCCCCTCCGTCCACGCAGCCCCTCCACATCGGCTACCGCGAGCTCATCACTGACGCCGGCCGCTGCCCCACCATCCGCATGGACCCGTCCTCCTCTTGCGTGCAAGCACGTCTCGAAGACCCCGCCACCACTTGCCGCCGCGGCGGGGCCCCCTCTCCTCCATCCATGCCGTCCACCATCCTCCAGGCGTGCGGCTCCCGCACGATCTCCACATGGACCCCTCCCCCTCGCATGCGGGACGACCCTCCGCCACGGATTCACACGCGCCGCCGCCCCCGCACGACGCCTCCACCGCCACTCCCTCGCACCGCTTCTACCACCGCTCCTCTACACCGCTTCCACCGCTGCTCCAAATCTACGCCCGTCACGATGCCTCCACCACCGCTCCTCTACGCCCGCACGACGCCTCCACCGCCTTGCACCGCACGAAGCTTCTCTCCCACACCGCGCGCCGCCCCTCCACGCCGCTCCTCTAAGGTAGTAAAAAATAGAATTGTTGTAAAAAACAGAATTGTCTCGGTAAAAAAAAAATAAACAAATTGTCTCTAGTAAAAAATAGAAGTGTTGTAAAAAAAAAAAAAAAAATCAAAAGCAATTCATGTTTCCGACTAGGGTTTCCAACGATACAAACTAGGGTTTCCGACTAGGGTTTTCGACAAAATGAAAACCGTATTCATGTTGAAACTAGGTTTCCGACTAGGTTTTTGATGATACAAAAGCAATTCATGTTTCCAACTACGTAGCGCACATCTATGGACTAGGGCTTTCGACGATACAAAAGCAATTCATGTTTCAGACGATGTTTCCGACGATGTTTTTCGACGATACAAAAGCAATTCATGTTTCCGATGATGTTTCCGCGATACAAAAGCAATTCATGTTTTTGACGATGTTTTACGACGATGTTTCCGGCGATACAAAAGCAATTTATTATATTCCTAGCATGCCTCATAAAAACTAATGGAAGTTTCAAATTAGCTATAGTAATGCACTCGCTTTGTTCTAAGTCAAACTCCTCTAATTTTAACCAAGTTTATAGAAAAAAACTACGGCATTGAAGTAGTTTCATTAAATTTTTGATGAAATATGCCTTGATAGTTTATTAGAACTTATAAATGCTAACTTCTTCTCAACCCATCTTAGGGAAAAAATGTCAAACGTCTTACAATTTTGGTTTTTGTTTTTAGATATATTATAAGTTAGGTATAGATGGCCGACCCGAGGCACAACGACACGGAAGAAGAAATGATGATGCATATTATCAACGATGGCACTCAACAAAATGCCGATGATAATAACCAACTATTTGGATGGAGATGATGAGTTCCAATACTTATTAGATTTTGATCGAAACGACCAAGATGCCGATGAGGTGTATATATATATATATTTGATTATGTATAATTTATTATTTGTTCACATGAATTAATATAACCTTTTCTTATTTTAATGCCTTTGTGTTTCTATGCATACACAACCCTCTAGATCGACGACAACAATTGGCAAGAGGAAGACTATTCGAGGCCCCATAAAGCCGTTAGAAGGCCGCTATGTCATCTCAGAATTCAACGTGGATACTGAGGGGAACCACTAGGAGAACATGCACGAAATATAAGTACCATTGTGGGTACCTTGTAAGGGACAAGATCCCGATCTTTGCTCATGAATGGAAGTTCAAGAAGAATGCTCCTCATATTACTTACGTCTCTCGATGTTGACAAGCGGTGAATTTGGGATGACATTGTTTGTCTGTTCATGTTTCGAACAAATGATTATCATGAAGTCATCACCCATGAAAAGTTGGTGGATAAAGTTAGACAATGGAGTATGAAGAAGATGGCCTTCGTGACTGGAAGAAGTCTCTATACAATACATACATCAAGAAGAATGAGACTCCAAATTGGTTTGTTCCAGCTCGATTGCGCGGCGAGGCCCTTTTGGGAGGAATTTGTGTAGTACAAGACATCAGAAGAGGCTCGAAAAAGGTCGAGAAAGAACCAAGTGAATGCGGGAAAAAAGAAGTACCACCATCACATGGGGTCCGGTGGCTATGTGAGTTTCATTCCCAAGTGGCAAAATCGGAAGCGCACCTTCTCTAGGGGGATCACACCGTAAACACATAACCGCCTAAACGCGCACTAAGTAATGGCTTTTAGGTCATGGGGGGGATGATTGTGCCCTGTGAGACGGGAAGGTAATTCATGGCAAAAAACTTGAGGAAGCGACACAAAGATTGCTTCATATTCTTGAAGCCAAAGCTAGTGGAGTGTTCAGGCCCGACAGAGAGAGAGAGAGAGATGAACTATCATATGCCATTGGGACCAATGAGCACACTGGCCGAACAAGAGGCAAAAGGAACATTCCATGGAAGCTTGGTTTCCCTGAGGACATAGGTACCTATGGAAGCCACCTGAGAAGGAAGCAACTAGAGGCAGAGCAGATCTGCATGTTGCAGTAATTTGTTGTTGAGTCACGACAAGCGGTGCTTGAATCACAAAAGCAAAAAGAAGAATTGCAAGCGACAATGCAAGAAGAAATCAAAAGGCAAGTGCAGATACAATTGAGTTCCATGGGGCTTACTATTACACCAGCTTCGGGTAGCCACTCAGATCAAGTGAGAAGCAGTTGTGCCTCCACGCAGCTACCAAGTCTATGTGACACGGCGCTGCGCTTCCCTGTGGATGACATCACTAGTCATCTTACACCATGTGTGCTGCACATTCCAAAGGAGGGTGGCAATGCAGTGAAGGTGGCTTTTGGTATTGTGGGTCCTATCGACCATACCAAGACACCAAGAATCTACAGCGCAGTAATACCACCTAGCTATGCTGCCGTCTTAGTGGATAAACTTGTTGAAGTTTATAGCGATGTGTCTCTTGACATTACTGGAGGTAAAGGGGAGACGACTCTAGGAGAAGTAGAGAAGACATTCATTACATGGCGTAAATGCTACATTGTTATTCTGGGGATGCTGATGTCAGAGCTGCCTCCTGAATTACCCCAACCTAGTCCAAAGCGCAGCTCCCCGGATGATCATACTTCTTTGAGTGGTGGTAACGATGGGGTACAAGACATGACAGCATCCCCAGTATCTCTAAGGTAGTCACCACCACTGCCACCACCGCCACCAGCACCGGCCTCCTCCTCCTAGTCAAAGGCACCATCACCGCCTCGAAGGAGGTCTCCAACGCCTCCTCCCATGACAAATGCAACTAACATGAAGAGAACCGCCCCATAATTAATCCGATTTTCTCCTTGATTCTGTCAAAGGCTCCATAATTAACCGACTGTCCGTTGACTTCTATGAAAAAGTACATTCGTCATTTCTGTATTTCGCATAATAACTGGATCTCCCACTCGGCGTCAGTGTGCTCCATCTTCTTCTTGTGCTGGCTTTAAATAGATCCAAATCATCCCCCGACTACCATTTTCCTACTGTCGACTGTTCTGTCCTTTCTTCTCCTTTCCACTGTCGTCTATCTTCAGGGGCCAAGCTTCAGTAATCCTCAATGGCGGACAAGGGGAAGAAAATTGTTGATGATTTGGCATCCAGCCGATGCTCCCATGCTCTGAAGCAGCCATGCATGTCCAGGTAAGACGAACTTCTCCAGATGTCTTCGCTCCAAACTCAACTTGATTCACTTTCTTTTCATTGGTAGCATGGGGACACTCCCAGAGGACATGTTTGGTACTAGCCGCATCCCCATCCCGGTGTTCTCAGATTCTTCTCCGACGAAGACCCTTTGGCGGATGCTAAAACCTCCGTCGAAGGCTGCGTCATGAGAAGCGCCGACGCGGGGGAGCTCCGGCAGATCCGGACACGACTACGGCATATGCCAACGCAGAGCGCGGTCGTCGCATGGCCCTCGAGGTTCATATTGGCGGTAAGCTCAATTCTGAATCTGTTTCTATCATGCTCTGCCTGTGCTCTGTCAGTTAAGAGATTCATAATCGACTCCAGATATATCCGATTGCCACAACTGCCTCCACGAAGCTGTGGGTGGCCTGGTGAGGGCACTCTATCAACCAGCGGATCCGATTGCACCACATTTGCAGGTTGTCATTGACCGGATCAAGGAGGCCATGAAGAAGAAGAAAGATCTGCCCGAGTAGTGATAGAATCTAGGATTAGGTGCTATGCACTATCCATCTTTTTGTTTTTAGATGTCACCGCTTCTCGGCAATGCTTTTGGGAACTTTGTAATGAACCTTAAATGAATGAAATCCTATTTACGCTTGTTCGAATTATGTTCTAAAGGCGACATACTTTCTGTCGGCTATACTCTTGGTTTGAGTTTGCTTTTGATTCAGGTTCCAACCTCAACACTAGGATAGAATTTCTTGAGGTATCTCCCGTTGATGGCTGTGGTAAATTCTTCTCCTAGCAGAGATTTTAAAATGTATGCATTGCCAGGCACACATCTTAGTATCTGAAAGGGTCCTTCCCAGTTGGGAGACCACTTACCGAATGTACTATCCTTAGTTCCAATCGGCAACACAACTTTCCAAACTAGGTCCCCTTCGCGAACCGCTTGACTCGACTTTTTCTTGTTATAGTACTTGGCAACATGCATTTTGTTCTTCTCAATATTTTCTAAAGCTCTTAGATGAATCGGTGCGTATATTCTAATTCATCCATCATCAAATTCTTATAATCCTCACTTTTCAAATCCTTCTACAGCATGACTCGTCTAGAACCCGATTGCATCTCCTAAGGTAGTACAACATGATGCCCGTATACTAATTCATAGGGAGATGTCCGAGTTGATCCATGGCAAGCCATTCGGTAAGCCCACAACGCCTCATCAAGAACCAAATGCCACCTCCTAGGCTTCTCATTGATTTTTTCTTGAATGATCTTAATCATAATCTTGTTTGACGCCTCTGCTTGACCATTGGCTTGTGCGTAATAATGAGACGAATTATGTAACTTGATTCCCATCTCCTCGGCAAAGTCACAAAACTCGAAGAAGTGAACCGAAGTTTCTTGGTCGATTGTAATAGTCCGAGGAATCCCAAACCTGTAAATTATATGCTCTTTAACAAAATTGACCATATTCTCTGATGTAACTTTCTTCAAAGGAATGGCTTCAACCCACTTGGTGAAATAATCTGTGACCAAAAGCACAAACTTGTGGCCCTTGCTAGATGGAGGATGAATCTGACCAATTAAATCTATACCCCAACCTCTCGAATGGCCAAGGTTTGACAATGGGATTCGGGGACGATCTTTGGAACCCCCTGAATATTACCAAACCTTTGACAATCTTGGCATCCTTTGTAATATTCAAAACAATCCTCCAACATGGTCGGCCGTAAATAACCTGTTCTTCTGATAATTCACTTCATTCGGTAAGCCGATTGGTGTGCACCACACAAACCTTCATGCACCTCATACATCATCCTTTTGGCCTCTTCTCAATCCAAGCATTTAAGCAGTATTCCATCTATAGATTTGTAATATAATTGATCATCAAGGAGCACAAACTTAAGAGCTTTATACGAGATTTCGGAGACCTTCTCGTGATGGGTTTTCAAGTAATCGGTAATCTCCTTCCTCCGACATTATTTGCTTGATCACTACTGAAAGCATGCTCGTCTATGGCGAAGCCTTCATGATTCTCATGATATCCTAAAGCACTTTGAGCCAACCTGTTTGCTTCTTCATTATGCTCCCTTGGAACGTGACGAAATGTCACTACCCGAAAGGTCTTTAGCAGCTCTTGGCACTTCTCATAATAGTTCCTTAAGATGTCATTCTTGCATTCATACTCGCCGGTTAGTTGTTTGATCACCAATTCTGAATCCCCAAGATCTCAACCGCAATGACCTCTACTTCCATAAGAAGCTAAAGTCCCTTGAGCAATGCTTCATATTCTGCTTGATTGTTGGTAGCAGTAGCACTAACAGGAATAGCAAATTCAAAAGTTGCCCCCTTGGGTGAAATTAGCAAGATACCGACACCTCCGCCTTTATCACAAGACGATCCATCAAAAAATAAAGCCCAAGCTGTAATGCTTGACCATATCGCAGAAAGATCATGATGTTGGGTAACAAAATCAGCAATAATTTGACCTTTAATAGCCTTTGCCGACTGCGTACCTTAGATCAAACTCGGATAATGCTAAAACCCACTTACCGATTCTTCCATTTAAAATCGGCATTGATAACATGTGTTTAATTACATCAAACTTAGACACTATCACACATTCAGCATTCAACAAATAGTGCTGAAATTTAGTACACGAGAAGTAAACACATAAGCACAACTTCTCTATAGCCAAATATCGTGTCTCAGGATCTAACAGTTTTCGGCCAAGGTAAGCTACTACTCACTCTTTCCCATCTTCTTCTTGTATGAGGGCCGATCCTATTGTCAGGCTATCGGCCGCCACATACAACTTGAAAGGCTTGTCAAGTCTTGGAGGAACTAGCACAGGTGGTGCCTTCATGTATTCTTTAATCTCATCTAAAGCCTTTTGCTGTATGCCACCCCATACAAACTTCTGGTCTTCTTGAGCTTCAGCAGCGGAGAAAATGGCAAGACATTTCCCGACAGATTGGATATGAACCTTCTTACAAAGTTGACCTTGCCGAGCAATGATTGTACTTCTGTGAGATCGGTTGGAGGAGCAATCTTTTCTATGGCTTTCATGCTTTTCTTTCCAACTTCGATCCCATTTTTATGAACTAAGAATCCTAAGTCACCAGCCGAGACCCCAAAAGCGCACTTGTTCGGATTCATCTTTAAGCCATGCTTCCTAGTACACTCCAAGGCTTTCTTCAAGTCGGCTAAATGTTTTTCGATAATCTCTTGACTTGACTACCACGTCATCAATATAAATTTCCACTACTTTGCCGATCAACTCATGAAATATATAATTCATGGCTCTCTCGGTAAGTTCTTGTAGGCATTCTTCAAACCGAATGTCATGACGATCCACTCAAACAAACCAATATGGCCTCGGGCATCCGAAAGTCTGTCTTTGAAATATCCTCAATAGCCATAAAGATTTGCTTGTAACCGGCGTTCCCATCCATAAAGCCGATAACCTCATATCCAAAGCAGCAAAGCATCTACTAGCAAATCAAGAATCGGCATAGGATATCCATCCATAGGTGTGGCTTTGTTAAGATCTCTGAAATCTATACAAACCCTCATCTTTCCATTCTTCTTGTAGACGGGAACAATGCTTGAAATCCACTCGCATATCTACATGGCCGAATGAAGTCCGCTTCTAGTAATCTTTCAATCTCTTTCTTCACGTCGGCTAATACCTTCTCTTCATATATTTTCCGAGGAGGTTGTTTATAAGGGCGATAACCTGGCTTCATGGGCAATCGATGTTCAACAATGGAGCGATCTAATCCGGGCATCTCGAATAATCCCAAGCAAAACAATCTTTGAACTCCTTGAGAAGTTCTATTAATTTTAATCTGAATTCTTGATCTAGCCGGGCGATGTATGTATGTCGGCCTTGGCTTGTCACCATCACCTATATCTACTTCTTCTAATTTATCGGCCGACATAAAACCATGCCCTAGCTTCCCTTTATTGCCATCGATCGGGTTATCCATTAAAAATTGCTATGAGAGCCGATCGCTTCTCGATCGGCGGTTGATTCGGTAATAAGCATTAACAGGACCTCCTTCTTCCCAATTCCTGCATGAGAAGCACTCTACGCCATCATACTCCGTAAGCGAGGTTTTTCGGCGATCTTGACCGAGTCATCGGCTTTGAACCACTTCAACTTCATCGCCGTTCCATCGTATGAGGACCGGTGCACGATGGAGGGAACACAACAATTGGCATGGATCCAGTCTCTCCCAAGAAGCAAGCTATGCGATCCTTTCTTTGTCGATAATGAAGAAGGTGGTAATCGGTGTCTTCGAGCCGATTGTTAATTCAACATGCACGGCTCCATGGGTGTCTCGAAGGATTGCCGGCGAAATCCCTAAGAATCATGTACGTCTTTAGCAAATCCACCCTCAGTCATCCCTAGCTTTCTCGAAAGTCATGTAAGGCATAACATTAATAGCAGCGCCTCCATCCACAAACATCTTTGTCAGAGGCTTCCCATTGACATACCCTTTTAGGTAGATGTTGACGTTTCTTAACGTATGCAGAAGAATCCGCAAGCGTACGGAATTGTCATTGTAGCTTTCACCCGGAAGTATTCAGGGTATCGTATTTTCCACAGGGAACGGAGGTATTCTCTCCTAGCTAGTTCGCCCAAGGACACACAAGGCCAAAGATGGGGAGGATTATCGAGAAGGATTCCTACACCTTTATGGTCTCTGGTTAGCCAAGCTTTAGAGCTACTTGTTACTTCGGGAACCGGATAACGCCTGGTCTGCCAGGCATTGCCGGCCAATGCTCTGCACCACCCGAGACGTGGGGGATTACAAAGGACGGACAGGGCTGTCACCACCTGCCGCCTACCACCTCGTCCGTCTGATGAATGGGGCAACCGAAGGTAGCCGCTAGTATAGACACCACGTCTACACTATGACTACTACTCTAGCATTGATCAGGGTTACCCGCAGGGCGAGGTCCTCTACTAGAGCACACGTCACAAGGGCGGCGGATCCCGTAAACAAGTAGATAAAGTATGGGAAAACATAAGACAATAAAGATTATCAGAACCGTGGAGACTTACATAGCCAAGATCCCGTGAAGGAGCTAAGCACGAATCCACCGAGGTACAAGTCCGGGGAGCCACCGACAAGTCCGGCACTTCCCCGCTCCCGGCCCTCACATCTCTCCTCCACCGATCTCTCTACTACTTAGGTAGGGTCTAAGCCCATTGGAGTGAAGAAGAGGAGTAGAGGGAAGAGGAGAGGGGAGTTCTTCCTTGGAAAATGGTGTCTTGGAATGAGAGGGAGGAGCCTCCTTTTATAGCTTGGAGAGAGGGGGGTCTTTGGAAATGTGCCACCTCCCCCCATAATGACCAAACCGACCAAGGAATGACGGTTTCCAGGTACAACGAACCTGGCACACCCTGTGTTGGCATTTCTTAGCGTCATTGCTAGTATTAGCAATACCGCCAAGGAATACCTTAACGATAGTTCTGGACGTTTACAGAACAAGTCCGCAAGCGCACGGAATTATCGCTGTAGCATTTCACCCGGGAGTATTCGGGTATCAGTCATTTATATTTTCCCAAGGGAAGGCATGGTGAAAGACTCTACCATGGATATGGACGAGATAACATGTTTGCATAATATACCAACACTCAATACAGGGGTAAGCCATGATAGGTTTCAAGATAGTATGATCACACACTTAAGCCGATCCTTAAGGATAAAAGGAAAACTAAGAATAAAAGAATGATCCTAAGTAGAGCAGGCATGTTCTAATATAATTGTGCTAAGAACAAGTTAATGATCATACAAGGTATAAAGACAGAGGTAGATGGACGAGGAGATGCCCGCAGCTGGTTTGCCAGCCGATAGACACTTTAAGAACTCCTACTCAATACCCGGACGTGGAGGAGTGCAAAGGACAGACAGGGCTGTCACCACCTGCCGCCTACCTCACTACCGTAGGGCACCGACATATCCCGAAGGCTCCCGTACACCCGGGCTCCATGCCCGCGTGTACTAAGGAACTACCCACACCCCCCTAGGACTCTGACCCTACGGATCAACGAGCTAGAATGTGGGCAAACCCGAAGGTATGACAGACCGCCATCTAAACTCCATGTTATATCTTGCATGAATGATTAAGCATAAAGTTCTATATGACGGAATCATAACATAGAAACTATAGTCTAGTTCATATGCAATGATTATGTCAAAAGAACTACATGAACAACATGTTACAATCATAACATACAAACCATATGCTAGTTCATAAGTCAAGATTATAACATGAGAACAATACTTTAGTTCTATAGCACAACTATAATAACTGTTGACAGTTCTTTAGTGTTACCACTAAAGGACTGATACACCTAAGTATGGCAACGGTAAACCACAAGCGCACGGCTGTCAGTGTAGCTTTTCACCAGGAGTATTCCAGGTATCGATTTCCACGAGGAACGTGAAGTGAACTAACAAAGAATCAAGACTCGTCCTATGATGACACAAGGTGTGTATTTGGTAGTTGAGTTGAGAGGTTTTCTATAGCTATGATATCTGGATAGGCTAGGTAGCTAAACGTGGCTTTATCAGCCCTCGGACACTTGGAGGCAGTAGGTGATAATCTGGTGAATAAAGTCACCACTACCAAACTACTATTTTACTGGAGCCTTACCTTTTAAGAACTTGCCTAAACACGTGGTGATCTATACAGAGACCAGAAGGGCTGTCACTACCTTACTGGCTATCACAATCCATCCGTGCAGCAAGCGGCATACACTGGTAAGGTATAGCCTAGACACCACGTCTACGCTAACTCTTACTATTCTAACCCTGTACTTAGCTAGGCTAGAACACTCTACTAAAGCAAAGCAATGTACCAATGGAGAACGAGTGAATAGCTACTATACTAAACCAGATATGCAAAGTATAAAAGAACTCAGATGTATTACTCACTAGAAGAAGTACACCCGCAGAGGTACACCTCGGAGGAGATTCCCGATAGACCCGGGGCTTCCTCCAGAAGACTTCCCTCTCTCACTCTACTACTACACTAAAGGAGCAGGGCTTCGCCTACTACATTGGAGTGGAGTTCTCCTTGTGGTCATGTCTTGGAAGTGAAGGGGTGGGGGTATTTATAGCCCCAAGGTGGAGTAGGGGCTACTCCAGCGCCACGTCATCGATCCGCGTGACCTCTATTGCCCTCCGTTGGATCAAACCGCCATGCAACCGCCTTAAGATCAACGTGTGAGGTAATTTCAGCATGTGGACAATGTGATGGGCGTGGGAGGACGTCCTTGGCCAAATGGGCCATGGTCGGCCAACCATGGTCCATGACCTGTGGGCCACCCCCTGGTGCTGGGAACATTGGCCCCACCGCCGCCGTGTCTTGAGTCTGGAACTTGCCGTGACGTTCATTTTGTACCAACACGATCCATGGGACGTATTGACGGACCAATCAGGTGCCTTCTCTTGTTCCCCCACGGATTAGTGATGTGGCAGGTCGCATTGGAAGAGTTTGGGCCAAAGTATCATGGTCGGCCGATGCTGGTCCATTGGGCCTTGGCCTTCTCCAACTCTTCTAGAAGGTGTCCCCACATGTCAGGATGTCTCAGGATGAAATGGTCATGCATCGGCCGATGTAGGTCTTGTGGCCAAATGACTTCAAATTTTGTGTGGAAGCTTCATAGGACATGGAGATCATGATGGTGGTGTCAAATTGTCCAATGGCCATACTTGGGGTGTTGACTGGATGGTGACCAAATGTGTCATTTCAGCCCAGAGTTCCACTAGTTTCACATCTCGTATACAAAGAATGACATCTACATGTGGAACTAGGTTATTTGCATAAGAAATCATTGTTTATATGTATGTTAGCTTCCAAAAGGAGTACTTTGTTGACGGTTTGACTATGTAAAACGGGGTATTTCTACCGTCAACAAGATCCCCACACTTACATCTTTGCTTGTCCTCAAGCAAAGGAGGGAGGTTGAAGTAAACATGGACATAACACTTATGAGATATTGAACTACCATAAGATTATTTCTAAGCATTTCCTATGTGAGTGGGATATGTGGTTGTGTCTATCATAAATCCTTGAGAAGTTGGGTAATGGAATAGTTCAAAGCAAGTCATCTTCGCATTCACATCTTAGTTCTTGGAGTTTTTTTTTTTAATATAAGTTAAAAAAAGAAAATCACATAGATCACTTATACTCCTCGATTGGGTACTCTCAAGTCACTCAATAGTGTATAGATCCTCACCACGGCATAACATGAAAGTGCCTTTTTGTTTCATCCTACTACAAAGGTCTATGTGGAGCTGAGGTAGGGATAAACATGATTGCATACTTGCATTGCATATATTGTAAAGTCAAAACTAGGATCCTAAGAGAAAAGTATCATGCCCTTAGATCAAGAATGTGCATGTGTGTGGAAAATATGGATAACTTTGTTTTGCTCCTTCATTGGATGTGATCTCTCTCTCTACCTTATTATTATTATTATTATTGAGACATGGCTATCATAAATATACATACTCGGACCTTCTTCATGTGTCCAACTTTTCTTTTTTTTTTTTTTTTGGAGAGGTGGGTTCTACTCACCCTCGGACTTGTGTCCATTATTTCCTCTCTCTTTTTTTTTATACTTTTGCATAGCTAATGTCTCTTTTCACCATCTATATATCTAGAGAGATCACAACTCAAAGCATAGAGCATTTTGATGGTGGAACTGGGAAAAGGGATGTAGTGCGTACTTCTAGTGTAGAAGTAGCATATAGATGTGGAGTGTACGTGATCTTGATCTTGGGAGCATGATATAATGCTCAACAAGGGTCACTAGATTTGCCAAAACTCAATACAACTGCAAGTAGCGTATATGGGGCGCTGAACATGTATGAGTAATGCATATGGCTTTGGTTGGTATTTTCATCATTGAGGAGTGTGTGACACTATGGTTTTATGTTTTTATCAAGACAAATCTCCAAGTACCTTGAGTAAAAGAGGTTGATGCATAAGCTCGAACTATATCACAAGTCACAACATCTTAGTCAATATGACTTTTCCCTAATAATGTATTTTTCCCACAAACATAAGTTTGCACAAGAAATAAACTTTATGACAGATTTTATCTTCAAGATGTCATGAAAATGTTACTTCTTCAAAGTTTTATTTTTAGGTGCTTCTTCTAGTTTTATATTTATAAATTAAAAAAAAGGGATAAAACGAATAGATATAATCTAAAATGAATAGAAAAATGAGGGGATGAGAATTGCAAACCGGTGGGGAAGTGTCCTGGATCTTTGACAGGTGGGCCGAGGGGTCCAAGGTGGCATCGGCCGATGCCACTTTTGGAGCTCTTGACAAATCGGCCCACCGTGGTGCTCTTCCTCCTCATCATCGATAGATCAATCACATCTTGGCGGTTTTCCAATTCTTGAAAATTGATTGGTCGGCCGACCAACCTTTTGTGGCCGTTCAGGCTCAAATTTTCACAGCGTGTTCTTGATGCGAAGGTGATCAACGTGGCAGGGTCCAAACGTTGATATCCTTCTATTGGGTGGTTGGCCGATCACCCCCACACTGGCTTTTGCACGGCCTGAGACACATCAGCAAAGAAAACATCAAGTGCAGGTGTTCTGCTAGTGGAAAAACACTAGCAGAACTCAAATGTTCATTTTTTAGAGATTTCATACGATGGACGTAACTCAGGCACCTCCCTATGTGGAGACCGGGCTCAAGGCATGCCACATGTGTGTTTTGGCATCGTGGACTGCATTGGCCAACCTAAGGTCACGTCGACCCGTCACATCCCGATGCCTAGGTTGGTCTCTAGTAGGGGGTTATGGCTAGTGGAGTCACATCAATGGCGTCCATGATCATGATGTCATTTTGATTTATGTTGGGCGCTATGGGTTTATGGATGGACCCTTGGGTTCCTTACCCAGATCATTGATGGGCGCCAAATGTGGTGGTGGGTATGGGCGATGGTGAAGAGAGAAGTGAGGGTAGAAAGGCTTAAGGAGAGAGGTGTGCCAACGACTCCCAGTTTGACTCCGAACTCAGACGCTCCTCCATCAATGATAAGGAGGCCTCCTGAACATTAGGTGACCAATTTGGTGTGAAGTGCACAGGTTGGCTCATGCACCAAAACACGAAGTCGAACCAATGGTCTACACGTGTTCTATAATGTGTCTAGAACATACCTCACCTGCCCTCGAGCCAAAAGGCTCTAGTAGGGGCCGGCCGATGTGCCAAGTTGTGTCCTGACCCATCCTAATGGTCTAAGCATGATCACTATGACTTCCTATACTCATCTCACTCGCCCTCGAGCCAAATGACTAGAATGGATGAGTCGGCCGATGTGGGTTCGACCCAACGGTCTGAACCGTTTAGTGGGATGTCATCCTTGAACTCTCCCAAAAAATGCCTCAAGTGCCCGTGAGCTCGAAGGCTCACTTCCTAGGTCGGCCGACCCTCATATTTTTGGATTCGGGAAAACAGACTCCGTCACACTCATCTCTACGCTCTCCTCTACAAATTCACCAAAGTTGGGCCCTATTGGCCACTTTTAGTGCATCGGCCGATGCACCTTTGATGGCCAAACATGCTCAAATTTTGCATGGTAGATACTTCAACTATGTAGATCTAGAAGAGCTAGTCAAATTTCATATGCAAACCACAAAAATAGGACATGTGGTTTCAGTTTAGTTAAATCATTATTGAAAGGGTACTTTGTCATGTCATCTTTTTGGCTATGCATATGAACAAGAAATTAATTTGCTAGCCACTTACCTCAAAGAAGTTGTCATCATACTTGTTGATGATGAGGGATGGCCATCTTGATGTTCTAGCATCTTCAATGTCCTAATAGCTTGGGTCCCGGGTTGGATGTGAGGATCGTCTTGTCTTTGGAGTTGAACCCTTTAATCATCTTGCCATGGCGTGTCCATATTCTTTCCTAAAAAAGAGATTAGCAGACAACACATACCCAAAGGAAGCAAAGTTGGGGTAATGGTGTTATCTAGCTAAGGGTGATATTCCATGCTACAAATATAGGTTGTAGTATTTAGTAGAGATCAACTTTCCCTTGTTGGAGTATCAATCATTTATTGTTCACCAAACATTCTTAGAACTTACGCTAAGAACATGAATCAAATTTTGCATCCTAAGAGCAACTCCAACAGTACCCTAAACCAACTTCCAATCCTTTTTTTGGGAGAAAAGGAGAAAAACTCTCCTCCAAACGGTACCCAATACCATGTCCCAATCTTTGGGCAATTCGAACACCGGCAATAAATGCGTATATTTCCGCTTTTCGATCTGGCGCTCCTATCCTCGTCGCGGAACGAACCGGGCGGGAGAGAAGTTTCACAGAACTTCAGCTTCGACGCTAGCGGCGGAGCTAGGTTCTGCTTTCGTCGCCGTTCGCCCGTCGAGGTACCTCTGCTTCTCCTTGCCGACGATCCGCTACTTTCCGTCAAGTTATCGTGGATAGGATTTGGCGCCGCCAGCAATTGCTTTGGGCGCCGCCGCCAGGTTTTCGCGGCGGAAGGACCTGCGCGGTCTCGGCGCACCGCCGACGGACCTGCACGCGGTCTCGCGCACCCGCCGACGGACCTTGCACGGTCTCGCGTGCTCGGCCGCCGGTTCTTCTCTTGCGCCAAAGACGCGGTCGGCGCACTTGGCCGCCGGACCAGAACGTTCTCGCGTCGATCGGCCGCTAGGTCTTCGCGTACACTTTCGATCGCGTCACCGTCGGCCGCTAGCGATGGTCACCATCGTCTTTGATTATTTGTATGATGCCGGTATAGTTTGGTGCTGCACTACGCGGACCGGGCTGTTTAATCAACCCGTCGCTCAAGGATGTCTCGATCCTCCGAACACTCGGTGATTTCTTTGGTTGCAATGATTACCTAATCAAGTCCTCGCACTCAATATACACACGCAAACAAATATAATCATGGACCTGTTCACGTGGTCATCTCGGATGTGCGGCTTCGATCACTTGACAAACGAAGAAAGCAATGATGTTCATTGAATAGTTAAAAAAAAATGTCCGCGGCGAGTCCTCAATCGAAGCAAACAGGGCGCGGGGACCGAGGATGAACGCGCCGACGGCGGTGGTGGGGCGCCGGCGATCCCGGTCGCGCAAGGAGCTCCGCTGACGGGGACGGAGAGACGGACGACGATCGGATCGGATCGCGGCTCCTAGTCCCAACGACGGCCAACTAATCCATCTAGTGGGCCCAAATTTACTTATAGGGATACAATTATAGGGTATGCTTGTTGGAGATTGACAATTTTTTCTATCCTATTTATTTTTGGGAGGTCCTAAACTCATGGATATTGTGGAGAAAAAAATTTAGGATCTTTGTTGGAGATGCTCTAATTCTATGCAAAACATCTTTTGGTTCAAATAATCAAACTTGACACCATGTCTTGTTTGATTAAGGAAGGGCATTTAACCTAAGCACCATGCTTAATTTAAATAACCTATGAGAGCCTTGTATACATTACTCTCAAACCAAACATGTTTAGAACAGAAAAGGTCTAACAAGATTCATTTGCATAATTAAGATGAGACATTAATGGTGAACTAATGATACATTTTTTTATGACTAAGCAAAGTGAGCAAGACATTATGCAAAAGCAAAGTAGAAACAACTAAACACATGAAGCATGTCATGAGTTCTTTAGAGACTTCCATCCCCCACACTTGGATTTTGTAGCGTTTGATGCAAAGCAATACCAAGTGTAGGTGATGGAGTCCTCCATCGAACATGCTTTGCCGGTGTTTAGATTGATTTACCTTGTAGTTCTATCCTTCATTATTTTTGTGTAAACCTGAAAGGGTTAGTGACAAAAATACCCGAAGGAAACTTTCACAATTATGTCTCAAAGATTTCTTTCTGAGTCATTTGACAACTTTTATTAGTGTGATGAAATCTCGAGTTGTCTTTAGGAAGTGCTTGTTTTAAGACATAAGCTTGTCTTTGGGAAACCTCTAAAAATCTCATATTGGTGATAGCGTTTCCCCTCCAACACCAATCTTTACGTCACGCCAAACTACTATGAGATTTGGAATGCTTATGATAAACATAAGCATCTACAACCATGATTTCAAATATTTTATGGACAAGGAACAATAGTGGGTTGTAGCTCTTATGGTTGGTGGTGGTAAAGTGGAGGATATATTTGGAATATTTATCAAAGAAGCATGAATTTTGAAAGAAGGGTAGAAAATAGCTTCCATGATCATCCTTGATTTCTTTGTTTTCAAGCTCTAAAGTTGATGTCTCATGAATTTCCATAGGTAAACACTTTGGTTCTGTCATTCCATGCCTATGACATTCCATGGTCATCTCTCACTGTCCAAGACTTCTCTTGGATAGAGGGGTCTCGGACTGAGCTTTATAAGAGGATGAGCAATTTCTTCTTCATGACTATCGAGTCCTCCTGTAGACTTGGATGAGTCACGGGGATAGAAGAGATTGACTTGAGCTCATCCTTTGCATTCCTAGAGTCATTGATCGGGCGATCATAAGACTCATAAGGGAAAGTACAATGGGGGTGCTCGAGGCGATAGATTGGTTTAGAATTGGGTCTTGAGAATATATCGGTTGTGGGCATAGAAGGGAAGAGGCTAGATTCTTCTTGATGTTTTTTGATTCTCCTTCTATGGGCTCACTCGACATTTCTTCAAAGAGACTTATGCCCCACTTGAGGTTTTGAGAGGTAAGATGATGATGATTTGGGATGCTTTTGACGAGATCCTTCATTTAGGGATTTAGAATGGTGTCTCTTTGAAGGTCCCTTTTGGAAATGGTGATTCAAGGTGTTCCCATAATCAGCAAAATCAGGAAATAGATCCTCTTCGAATTTGTAAGGATGTTTGAAGGTTGAATTTCTTCTTCCTTCGCAAACGGGGGTATTTGTGGTTCGGGATTGATGGCAGGACTTTTGGATAGGAATGGTGGTGTTTGTGCCATTGAGATCTCCTTTTGCTTGGGGATTGGGTTTTCCTCTAAAGCTTCATCGTAGATGTTAGTGTAAGGGGTGTTCTCAAAGATCCTAGAGAGAACTTTCTTCCCTTCACTAACAGGAGACGCAAGAAAGCTCCCCGAAGCTATGTCAAGGTTTTGGGCTGATTCCTTGGTAAGGCCATTAATAGAAATGTTGCAATAATGCCGGTTTAGAAATACCAAGGTCGGGGCCATATGATGTTGAATCGGTGATACGGGCCCGGGCTATGCCCGGATATTCCTTTTTCCTTTGTTTAAAGGATAGGACCTCTATTCGAAGATGGACAACACGGGAGATAGGGAAGAAGGTAAGACAAAATTTGGTTTGAAGCTTTTCCCATTCTCCTCCTATACTCTCTACATAGCGAGCATACCATTGTTTAGCTTTTCCCGTTAAAGAGAACGGAAAGAGCTTCCAACGAAGGGTATCTCGTGTCATGCCCTCAATGTGAAGACATGAACACAATTGCTCAAACTCACGCAAATGAGCATAGGGGTTCTCATCTTTGTCCCCTGGAGAAAGGTTTTTTCTGAACCATGGCTATGAAGCCCGGGCGAAGCTCATAGCTAGATGTATGGATGGGTTGTGATGATGGTGGAGGCTCCAAACAAGCGCCCTTTGGAGCGGCGAAATGGGATATGGGTGTTTGGTTCATTTGTGGAAAAGGAAAAAAGAAAAGAAAGGTAAAAATAAAAGATAACTTCGGACGACCCAATTCAATGTTAAGACGGCTACGTTCCCGGCAACGGCGCCGTAAAAGCTTGTTGACGGTTCTTTAGTGTTACCACTAAAGGACTGATACACCTAAGTATGGCAACGGTAAACCGCAGCGACGGCGGTCGGTGTAGCTTTTCACCGGGAGTATTCCGGTATCGATTTCCACGAGGAACGTGAAGTGAACTAACAAAGAATCAAGACTCGTCCTATGATGACACAAGGTGTGTATTTGGTAGTTGAGTTGAGAGGTTTTCTATAGCTATGATATCCGGATAGGCTAGGTAGCTAAACGTGGCTTTATCGGCCCTCGGACACTTGGAGGCGTAGGTGATCTGGTGAATAAAGTCACCACTACCAAACTACTATTTTACTTGGAGCCTTACCTTTTAAGAACTTGCCTAAACACGTGGTGATCTATACGAGAGAGACCGGAAGGGTGTCACTACCTTTACCGGCTATCACAATCCATCCGTGCGACAAGCGGCATACATGGTAAGGTATAGCCTAGACACCACGTCTACGCTAACTCTTACTATTCTAACCCCTGTACTTAGCTAGGCTAGAACACTCTACTAAAGCAAAGCAATGTACCAATGGAGAACGAGTGAATAGCTACTATACTAAACCGGATATGCAAAGTATAAAAGAACTCAGATGTATTACTCACTAGAAGAAGTACACCCTTGAGAGGTACACCTCGGAGGAGATTCCCGATTGCACCGGGGCTTCCTCCAGAAGACTTCCCTCTCTCACTCTACTACTACACTAAAGGAGCAGGGGCTTCGCCTACTACATTGGAGTGGAGTTCTCCTTGTGGTCATGTCTTGGAAGTGAAGGGTGGGGGGTATTTATAGCCCCAAGGTGGAGTAGGGGCTACTCCGGCGCCACGTCATCGATCCGCGTGACCTCTATTGCCCTCCGTTGGATCAAACCGCCATGCAACCGCCTTAAGATCAACGTGTGAGGTAATTTCAGCATGTGGACAATGTGATGGGCGTGGGAGGGCGTCCTTGGCCAAATGGGCCATGGTCGGGTGACCATGGTCCATGACCCGTGGGCCACCCCACAGTGCCGGGGAACATTGGCCCCACCGCCGGTTTACGTGTCTTGAGTCCGGAACTTGCCGTGACGTTCATTTTGTACCAACACGATCCATGGGGACGTATTGACGGACCAATCAGGTGCCTTCTCTTGTTCCCCACGGATTAGTGATGTGGCGGTCGCATTGGAAGAGTTTGGGCCAAAGTATCATGGTCGGCCGATCTTTGGTCCATTGGGCCTTGGCCTTCTCCAACTCTTCTAGAAGGTGTCCCCACATGTCGGGATGTCTCGGGATGAAATGGTCATGCATCGGCCGATGTAGGTCTTGTGGCCAAATGACTTCAAATTTTTGTGTGGAAGCTTCATAGGACATGGAGATCATGATGGTGGTGTCAAATTGTCCAATGGCCATACTTGGGGTGTTGACCAGGATGGTGACCAAATGTGTCATTTCGGCCAGAGTTCCACTAGTTTCACATCCGTATACAAAGAATGACATCTACATGTGGAACTAGGTTATTTGCATAAGAAATCATTGTTTATATGTATGTTAGCTTCCAAAAGGAGTACTTTGTTGACGGTTTGACTATGTAAAAATGGGGTATTTCTACCGTCAACAATAACAAGATGAGAACAAGACTTTGGAATAAATCATATATGTATTCATACCGAGATTCTTCTCCAAAGTACAAGCTCTCCACAATGAAGCTTTGCCTTGCTCACCAACTAAACTAAGACTAAAGATTACAAGTGGGGAGGAAGGATGGCTCTTGTGTGATGATCCCCTGAATGAGGGAGAGCACCTCCTTTTATAGGTGAAGGAGAGGGGGCTCTTTGGAAGATGTTCTCTCCTCATATGGAAAGACCCAAACCGACCTCCTACAGGCGGTTTGACTAAGATATTTACCAAAGCACCTATGGAACCGTCATTGCAACGTCGGTGGGAGGCCGCCTGCCAAATTTGGGCGCGAACCGCCTTAGTGCCGATCGGCGGCGGACCATTGCACCCAGTCCGCCGGGTTGGGCCCGCCCCCGTTCGCGTCCATCTTCCGCAGGTGGGTTCCTGGGCCGGCCTGGAGCCATAGTTTAGGGGTGCTTTGGTCCAATTCGGCCTTGAGTTGGGCTTTCTCTATTCCCCCTTGGTTGCGCATTTCTGGAATGTGTATTATGCTTTGCGCTTTGTTCTTTGTTTGGCGTCTTTTCACTTGATTCCGTGTATAAGTCCTGCAAAACATATTTCTCGGAATACAAGTGGAACTGGGTCAATAGTAAAGGTATATGTGTCATAGGTTAGCAAGTTTCCCTTGAAAAAGACATAAGTTGGCCGTATAAAATGGTCGATAACGACCGCCAACAAGTCCCCCAAGCTTAACCTTTGCTCGTCCCAAGAAAATAGTTAGGTACTTGGTTATCGATCAGGAGTTGCTACAATGGCGATATAATTCAGGATGTAACATGTTTATAACAAAGCATTCTTCCTTTATTTATATAAGTTGGCACCTATATCCACCTTTTATCACTCAACAGATGTGGGGCTTTTTAGCTTTCTCCAAGTTCTTAGGTGGTTGCAAGATAGAATGGTTGCTATAGAAACACTAATCATTCATTCTTTTGATCAACCATCTATCCGGGATTTTTAAATACTTTTGAGAAAATATGGGCTATCTTTTCCGAGAGGTGGGTTCTACTCACCCTTGGACTTGTGTCCATTATTTCCTCTCTTTCTTTCTTTCTTTCTTCTTCTTTTTTTCTTTCTCTTTTTTTTTGTTTTTTTTTTTGGAGATGTGGGCTCTACTCGCCCTTGGACATATGTTCATTTTTCATCTCTTCTTTTCTTTTTCCCTTTTTTTTAGCCCATATCTCTCTCTTTTTCTTTTTGAAAATAAATTCCCGGATGTCAAGTTTCTCTTAGAATGAAATTATAGTGGAATCTCTTTGCACCATATCATATCTGGCAACAACTTAGAAAAAGGATCATGTATTTGCAAACCCATAATTTGTTTAAGTATTTCAAGGTGAGACATTATTAGCCAACAAACTTAAATATTGGGGAATACAAAGTTATTAACTAGGCACAAGTGAATTATAGACAGAGCAACTATTCATCATGTCAACTTGGAAAAACTTAGCATTCCTTAACACATATGAGAGTGGAATGATTTTTTTTTCATACCTCATCATTCTATAAGATAAGAAATTAATTGAAAGAAATGTGAGATAGGAGTTACCTTTGTGGGAGTCCTCCCCAAGCTAGCTTGTGACTTACCTCTCGTGATGATGCTAGTTGGTGCATGCCATGGCTTGATTTATTGTTCATGGCCGCCTTTGAGCGTGCTAGGAGACTCCCCCCCAAGCTTGTCTTTTGATGACATCAAAATAACAAGACAAACATACTTGGGGTTGAAAGGTTTATTTTATTATCATTTTTTTATTGTTGTCATTATTATTATTAAAACATCTTTTACCAAACAAAATTTCATCTCTGTTGTCATCTTTGAGACTTACCCTCGTGAAGCTTGATAAGTTCCTACAGGGGGTTAGTCCATATGATCAACCAAACTCTATACTCGCAATTTTGGTTCAATGATCAGACTAGACGCCATGTCTAATTTGATTAAGGCAGACATTTTGACCTAAGCACCATGCTTAATTCAAAAAGTCTATGGAAATATGATCATTACATCTAAACTAAGCACCGTGCTTAATTTAGGGAATGTACGACCAACCTCCAAACCAAAACATGCTAATATAGAGAAAGGAAGTATGAAAGATAAACAAGATTCATTCAACAGAGGTGAAGATATTGAAAGGTAAACAAAATGTTTATTTCTTTTTATCATTATTTATTACCAACATTTATTATCATAGAGATATTATTATGAAAGAAATAAATGATAACTACCGATTTACCTTCGGCAAGGGCTCACCTTTTTAAAGTCCGTTTGAGCGGGACTCTCCTCCCTTCATTTTGTTCCTAGTGGTACATCCGTGTCGGAGAAGTCGATGCGGATGTTGATCCTTCTACCCGCCATACCACGCTTAACACTTATTTGTGGTTGCTCTTTGGGCTGTTTGTTTTTAGTGTTCTTATTATGCATGTTGAACCCATTGAATGGGCATCTCATTGTGTTTCCATGCATATGGAAACTAACATGCCCAATTGCTACGTGTAGGACTGCATTTGTAGTGTTAAGAAATGGTCTCCCGAGGATCGGTGGAGCTTCCTTGTTATGGCCCATGTCTAGAATTACGAAGTCCGTGGGGATGTATGTGTCTCGAATGTTCACCATAATGTCCTTAGCTACTCCCTCCGGCTTTCTCAGTGAATGATCTGCCATCCGCAGTTGAAAATCTGCAATGGACAAAGGTCCACCTAATATTTTATCATACATTACCTTGGACATGATGTTGATGCTTGCTCCAAGGTCGCGAGAAGGCATTGTTGAAGACATGTGGGCCAATTGAGCATGTGATTGTCGGGCGGCGGGATCTTCCTTCTTGGCAACGATTGGTGGATCTCGCAACATACTCATTGTTTTCCGACATAGAGGCTTACTGGACCTCGTTGAGACCATATTAACGGACTCGAGAGAAGTTTTTAGGTTGCCCCAAAATCTTTTTCGAACCCTTAAAGGTAAAAAGCAATAGAAAACCGAGCTAAGCGAGTTTCTACCATTTGATTAAAGCTCATTTGATTTTTGACACAAGAAGTTAAACTTTCTATTTTAGAGTTCATGTCTTTAAGCATTTTATCATTAAGCTTCAACTTCTTAGTTAGATTTTCAATTATTTTTGCTTGGGTTGAAACTGGGTTTTCAAGGAAAGGTAATTCGAAGTATAACTTGAGTTGAAGTTTGAATTACCTCCTTGGTTGTGTAGGTGCAACCGATTATTCCACCCATTATGACCTCCTTGTTGGCCGAACCCGTTGTTGGTGTAGGTGGTGTCTCCATGGGTTTCGGGGCAATTGTTTCCCGAATGACCAACGTTGCCACAGACTTCACATGTGATATGTGAGTCGATGGCCTTGACGGTGCCATATGTTGCTTCTTTTTCTATGGCACATTCGTCAAGCTTTTTCAACAGGAGATCCACTGTTGTAGCGTGCACGTCCATCTCCTCCATGGTATGCATGCCTTCTTGTTGTTCGTCCAAGCTTTCCTCTCCCCAACTATGATTGGACACCATTTTCTCGATAAGAGCCATAGCTCTATCAATGGTGAGGGATAGGAAAGCACCTCCAGCAGTGGCATCGATGTGCTCCTTTGACATGGGTTAACACCCACTATAAAAGTTTTGTAGCACAAGCCAATTTTCCATCCCGTGGTGTGGGCATGCTTGAATATACTCTTGCAGCCTTTCCCATGCCTCGGGGATGGGCTCCATGGAATATTCTTCGAAATACGCAATCCTTCCCCTCGGGGCATTAGTTTTGCCCAAGGGGAAGAATTTGGCAAGGAACGCCGTGGAACATTTACTCCATGTGTTTGACTTCCTTGTCTCTCGTAGAACCATCGTTTTGCCTTCCCCATGATGGAGAAGGGAAATAGACGAGTCTAATTGCATCCGGGCGCAACATCTTTAATGATAATGGTGTCATGCAGCTCGAGGAAGTGTTGTAGATGTGCATATGCGTCCTCGCTTGGCAAACCATGAAATTGGTTTTTACGCACCATCCTCGATCGGGCCAGCTCGAAGCTCGAAGTTCTCATTGCCTGTGTTGTGTGAGGCCCAACGGCACGTTGGCAATAAAAGGGATGGAGAAGTCGCGGATTGACTTGGCCATGAGTGATGTAGCTGATGGTGCAAGGGTGATTGGTTTGTTTGTCGGCGGAGTAGCGGGGAGAAGAAGTGGTACGAGGCCGGTTCTTCCTTAGGAGTGCCTCCAGATCTGCGGTGTAGCTGTTCAACGAGGGGACAAACCAATCGTACACTATCCTGTTTTCATCCACAGCGGGGAGAAAACATGAAAGATTAGCTTTGCATGAGCAATGGCTATTATACACGTATATCATCATGAACATATCCGTCTAGTTCTTTTAACCAATGCCTTCCCAACGGGCGCAGAGAAATGCTTGTTGGCATTTCTTAGCGTCATTGCTAGTATTAGCAATACCGCCAAGGAATACCTTAACGATAGTTCTGAACGTTTACAGAACAAGTCCGCAAGCGCACGGAATTATCGCTGTAGCATTTCACCCGGGAGTATTCGGGTATCGGTCATTTATATTTTCCCAAGGGAAGGCATGGTGAAAGACTCTACCATGGATATGGACGAGATAACATGTTTGCATAATATACCAACACTCAATACTGGGGGTAAGCCATGATAGGTTTCAAGATAGTATGATCACACACTTAAGCCAATCCTTAAGGATAAAAGGAAAACTAAGAATAAAAGAATGATCCTAAGTAGAGCAGTCATGTTCTAATATAATTGTGCTAAGAACAAGTTAATGATCATACAAGGTATAAAGACAGAGGTAGATGGACGAGGAGATGCCCGCAGCTGGTCTGCCAGCCGATAGACACTTTAAGAACTCCTACTCAATACCCGGACGTGGAGGAGTGCAAAGGACGACAGGCTGTCACCACTGCCGCCTACCTCACTACCGTAGTAGGGCACCGACATATCCCGGAGGCTCCCGTACACAGGGGCTCCATGCCCGCGTGTACTAAGGAACTACCCACACCCCCTAGGACTCGACCCTATGGATCAACGAGCTAGAATGTGGGCAAACCCAAAGGTACGACAGCATCGCCATCTAAACTCCATGTTATATCTTGCATGAATGATTAAGCATAAAAGTTCTATATGACGGAATCATAACATAGAAACTATAGTCTAGTTCATATGCAATGATTATGTCAAAAGAACTACATGAACAACATGTTAGGATCATAACATACAAACCATATGCTAGTTCATAAGTCAAGATTATAACATGAGAACAATACTCTAGTTCTATAGCATAACTATAATAACAAGATGAGAACAAGACTTTGGAATAAATCACATATGTATTCATACCAAGATTCTTCTCCAAAGTACAAGCTCTCCACAATGAAGCTTTGCCTTGCTCACCAACTAAACTAAGACTAAAGATTACAAGTGGGGAGGAAGGATGGCTCTTGTGTGATGATCCCTGAATGAGGGGAGAGCACCTCCTTTTATAGGTGAAGGAGAGGGGGCTCTTTGGAAGATGTTCTCTCCTCATATGGAAAGACCCAAACCGACCTCCTACAGGCGGTTTGACTAAGATATTTACCAAAGCACCTATGGAACCGTCATTGCAACGTCGGTGGGAGGCCGCCTGCCAAATTTGGGCGCGAACCGCCTTAGTGCCGGTCAGGCCGGACCATTGCACCAGTCCGTCCGGACTTCGGCCTGGCCCCGTTCGCGTCCATCTTCCGCAGGTGGGTTCCTGGGCCGGCCTGGAGCCATAGTTTAGGGGTGCTTTGGTCCACCCGCCTTGAGTTGGGCTTTCTCTATTCCCCCTTGGTTTGCGCATTTACGGAATGTGTATTATGCTTTGCGCTTTGTTCTTTGTTTGGCGTCTTTTCACTTGATTCCGTGTATAAGTCCCGCAAAACATATTTCGAATACAAGTGGAACTGGGTCAATAGTAAAGGTATATGTGTCATAGGTTAGCAAGTTTCCCTTGAAAAAGACATAAGTTGGCGGTATAAAATGGTCGATAACGACCTCCAACACCCTGCCACTGACGTTCTTTGGAGTTGTTGTACCGCCACGAGGAAGATGGGCCCGGTTGGCAGCCGCAGAGGTGCGGGCGCGCCAAAACCTGGGCGAATGGGCTCAAATTTTGTGAGCACGTCGGTTTTCGTCGTTAGCTCCGTTTTGGCGGGTGGTACAATAAAAACGGAGTCCGTATGAAAAAGTTATGCCCGAAATACTAAACCCATGTCATGTGGCCCAATATCATTTCATGTTGGATTCGGGCCTTGACCTCTTGGGCTTGTGTTTGGATGTTGATATTCATGTTTATGGGCTTTTCTCCTCTCTTCTCCTTGCTTTGCTTATGTCCATTTAGGGCCTTGTTATTTCTTATATGTTTTCCTTTGCTTTTGGCCCAAAATGTATATGTTTCCAACATTGCCCTGCAAAGCAATTGAAGTACCAAAACTTGTGGAAATGGTTAGCTCAAAGCCCTATCACTATTGTGTTTTGGTAGTTTTATACTAATGTTGACGGTATAAAATATGTAGTTAACGACCGTCAACAAACTCCCACACACTTAGTCCTTTGCTCGTCCCCAGTAAAGGCCTGAGGACTAAGATGGGTCATCTCCTTGATGTGCAACCTGCATACAAGTTATTCCAAGCTTCACCTGCACTTGTGAACTTTTGATGTGTCTACCACATTAATCTTGGGTAATTGAATTATGGAACAACGTAGATTCAAATCCCCTTGCTTCAAATAAGTCACGAGGAACTTGGGTTTTCATTTGATTTTGAAAATATAAATATAGCCTTGCTCCTCAAATGATTCACTCGGATCACTCAATTTGTATGTGGTTTGTTCCTCACCAAAGGCTTAGATTCGCCTTTCTTTTTCCGTACCAACTATATAAGGCTTTTTTGTGGGGTTTTGGGTAGGTAAAATGAACGGCATACTTATATCATGTCACGTTGCCTTAGTCAAACACCGGACCACATGGAGAGACTAGTCATAGGCCTAGATCAAGATGTGCAAAGTGTGTGGTATATTTTTTTGTGTACTCCAGGTATCATGACTCTCTCTTTTTGGTGGAATTTATTTGAAGGAGGTATGGGCTACTTTATTCTTTTTTTTTTTTTTCTTTCTCTTTTTTTTTTTTTGGACTAGTACTGACTTCCTCGTCTTTTTTTTTTTTTTTTTGGGACTCATGTCCATCTTTCCTTTCATATTTTTTTTTTCAAGCATAGCCCATACTTCTCCTTTGGTAATAGGGGTTTTGGTGAGAGGTCGTGATACAAATGAATGGAGTATATTTTTGGTGGATGGAAAGGTGCATGTTGTGCAACTCTCAGTGTAAGAGTTGACATTTTATTTGTGGGTGTATGTGAATATTGATCTTGGGCATATGAAAAAGAATCTCAACATAGGTCACAAACAATTTGACATAGGCTCACCATGAAAACAAGTAGCATATGACTATGGTTTATTCTTTTCATGAATGATCATCATCACGTCATATGGCTCGTAGGAAATGCATATCATTGAGGAGCATGCTAATTGAATTTTGAATTTTGAAACAAATCCCAAGTTCATATAAAAAGAGCAAGGTTCATATCATCCGGCTATATCACATATTCCAATTACTTAGATAACATGGGGTCCCTATGATAAGTGGTTCACAAGCTATAGGAATATTAGCAAGGAATAAAGAGTATGCACATTTTATCAAAGGATAGCATGGAGATGGAGCTTTTTTTTTTTCAAAAAAGTTTTGTTTTTTTTGATTTGTTCAATTTTAAACTTCAAAAGTTCGGAGGATGTGAGAGAGGGAGTTGCACAAAACCACCGTTTGAAGTGGAAGGAGTCTAATGGTAGTCGTTCATTTCATCCTTCTTCATCACGAATTGCTTTGGGGTTTGTGCCTTTGTGTTGGGTAGATCTCAGATGGGTGTGATCGTATGCTTAAGAGATCTCCCCCACACTTATTCTTGTACTGTTTTTATTTGAACAAAGAAAACAAAACAAAAACAAACACATGGCTCTATCGGCAAGAATACCGTGGAGCCTTTATTATTATTATTATTATTTTAATTATTTATTATTATTATATAATATATTTTTTTATTCATTCACCTCGGCATCACTCGGGCAAGGCTAAAATAAAGAAGCAAAGTGTAAACATAGCCTTGATTCATCTCCAACATAAGATACTTCCAAAGATCATGACAATAAAGCTCTAAGTTCATTAACCTAGCCTTGACACCATGTCAAAGTTTTGATCAAAAGAAGATCATTTTTAACCTAAGCACCACGCTTAATTTAAAAGACCTATGGATCCACCTCATGCACATGCACGTGAATACACCCAAACTAGAGCATATGACATGACCGGGAAAGCACGGAGTTTTATATTCATGGAGAGAAGAATGAGTGAATGAGCTGGTGAACATTACCTTTGCATACCTGAGTATAAATACCATCAGCATTTATGGATGAAGCATCGAAGTTGCTGTGGTTTGCTTGATGGCTCAGCCCAGGTGCATCTCATGGCTTGGCCACTCATACACACACACATGACATGTGTGCGGGCCATTGGCCTTGATGATAGCGACAAAGAATGAGAGGCGAGCCCTTCTTGCTTGTTAAAGCAAGGAAGGGTGGAGTCAGCAAACACATTAGTATGTTTCTTGACCATGTGGGGCCAACCTACTCTCTCTCTCTTTTTTTATATATTCTATCTATATACTCCCCTCCGTCCCAAATTGATTTGTCGTAGTTGGTTTTCGTGCCACAACTTTGACTAAGTTTGTAGAAAATATGTGCAACATTTAAATATTTAAATAAATTTGTTAAAAAAACTAGACTTAAAAATCTTTTCGGTGATACTAATTACTTAGCATAAATATTTTATATATTCAAATATATAATTGCGGCAGCTTTTTTCTCGAAGCGTAAAAGTTTAGAGACATTTTGGGACGGAGGGAGTATATATTTTTTTCACCATCACTCTCTTTTTTTTTACTTTACTTTTTTCTCTCTATTTTTTTTTTCATCCCCATTTTTTTTCTCTCTTTTTTTCTATCTCTCTCTCTCTCTTTTATCTCTCTCTTTTTTATATAACATTTTTTTCTCTCTTTTATTTTGACAACACATTTTTATTTTCTTTTCCCTTTCTATCTTTTTTTTTCTTTTTTCAACCCCTTTTCCTCTTCTTTTTTTTTTTAGCAAGGCAGGGCTGACATCATCTTTTATTCACCCTCATTTTTTTGTATGACCCTTGGTGGATGGAACCTGAGATTGTCACCATCTTCCCCACACTTAGACTTTTGTGTAAAAGTCAAGTGTGCAGGTCCAGTCTCCTCTTGAGCATCTTCCATCACCCATGGGCATCATATATTTTTTTGATGTGGCCCCATGTTCTCGGCGTCGCATGCCTCTTTGTTCTTCTTAACCGATCTCCACGAAATGGTTAGCGACAAGAATAATTCAAGGTGCATACTAACTTGATAACATGTTCTTGCTTTTATTAATAAGAGAAAGATATATTTATTATTATTATTATTATTATTATTATTATTATTATTATTATTATTATTATTATTATTATTATTATTATTATTATTAATAAAATAAAAGCAGGGAAAACCTTTTTTTTTATTTTATGAGGAAAGATAGATAAAACATTTATTGTTTGTTTCTTTTTTTCTAAAAGAGAGATAAAATATATATTATTATTGTTGTTTTTTTTGAAAAGAGAGATAAAATTTATTTATTTATTTATTTTATTTATTTGAAAAGGGGTGTGTTGGGGAGGGCGACCCTCGCCGCCCCGGCAGACCCCAGCCGCTGGCCTCACCACGGGGGCCAAGAACTAATCTCCGTTAACATATTGCGAAGTCTTGCGGGATCACGGCGGAGGACCCTCCGCGAAGACACGAACGGCGGCGTCACCCCTCCGTCGAGGGCGGCCCCCGTGAGCGGGCATTCGAGGCGGGAGCATGGCGGCCCCCTACGCGACGTAGGGAGCGCCGGCGAGGGGGTCTTCCCAAGTGGCGCGAACCCAAGCAACAGGGAAGGCGGCGGAGGGACCCCTAGGGCGCCCCCTCCGCGGATGCACGGAACCCGGCGGGCGGCATGAGGAAACCCTACACGAGGGGCGGGGGGAGAAGTCATGCGTGTATTTCCCGTGACCGACCACATCGCACGAATAGTTACTAGCTTGCCCTTGTAAGGGCCCCGTTGTAAGCGTGTGTTCTCCTACCTACCATGTACCAAATTGTAAATCGGCCCCTCGACCCTTTGAATTCCTATAAATACCCGGTGCGGGCACAAGGAAAGGGATCGGTTGTTGGCCGGTTTAAGTGCCATTTGCTCGTTTTATTACACCCACGTCTCGCCTTACGCATCGTCTTATCCCTCCTCCTTCGGAGGCGGGCGCCCCCCGATCGCCTCGACCCTCGGCAACTCCTCCGAAGGTCGACGGGGCCGGAGGTCGCTCCGCTCCCCGTTTGTGCTCTCGACTCACCTGTGTGGGAAGCCCTCGCCCCTTCCCGCCCCCTCGGGAGCGAAGGCTAAGGGGCGGAGTGATCCCCATTGCTTGGCGCCGTCCGTGGGGGATCGACACAAAAAGTCCAAAGCCATGCCGGCCACCCGCCGAACCGGGCCCGCCGCCGCGGCCGAACAACTCCGCCCCTCGAAGGGGACCCCTGTGATCAAACCCATCAAGCGTCGGCATCGGCCACCACGCGCAAGCAGCCGCGCCGGGCTGCGGGAGCCGGAGGGCCCGCCATCCGGACCCCGGTCATCCCGATATCGGAGGTCACAGGGGAAGAAGGCCATGACGCCAGCAAGGCGGCGCCGCGCAGGCCGGCGGGACGTGGTCCAAAGAACCGTGGCGCAGATGTCTCCGCCCGAGCGAACTTGCGGATCCGCTCGGAGGGCTCCTCGAAAGTGCTACGAGAAGATGAAGAGGAGGAAACCGAGCAAGGCGGCAGCACTAGGGGCCCCTCCAAGCCCGGGATCGCGAAAAAGAGGAGGTTGCCGCAGGCCCTAGATCGGAGGCGGCGCTGCGGGCCTTCGAGTGGAACAGCCGGCCGCCGGGACCGGCGGCATGGATCGACCCGGCTCGCTTCGAGCGGGCAAGAAGTCGGAGGGGAGGCAGCGCGGCCCAAAGAATCATCCGCAACCCCCCCTCGGGGCAAGCCCCACCTCCGCCAACCCCACCACCACCTCCAACAGAATCAACCACCGGTACAACACCCGCAATCCTCAACCCTCCGCATAAGCCAACTGTACCCCTCCATGCCCATCGGGACGGCATCGGGCCGCCACGCCAGCGCAGCCTCCGCAAAATCATCATTACGACCCCAAATCCCCGCTCTCCCTACGCCCTTCGGATCGCGGAATGGCCTCCAGCATACATACGACCACAAGACTTGCCAAGATACAGCGGGGCCTCCGGCCCCGGGCGATTCGTTATGAGCTCACGAAGCCATTTGTGGAAGCCGCAGGAGGAGATCACTCCACAATGGCCAAGTCATTTGTGATCATCGCAAAGGAGTGGCTCATCTTGATGCATGACGCTGCCCCCAACTCAATCGGAGCTGGTCCGACCTTCGCGACGCCCTTTCGCGCAAATTTCAAGGGAGTTGACTCGAACTCATCAACAAAGACCGAAGTTGTCGAACGTGGTGCAAGCCAAATGAGCCCCTACAAGAGTGGTGGCGGAGGTTTCTCCAAACCAAGGCCAGGACCGAGGGGTCTCCGGCGCAGCGTCATTATGGCGGTGGTCTCTTGCATCCCCGTGCCCATGTCATTCAAAGATTGAGCGGAGCGGCCGAAGACCCTAGCGGAGCTACACGAGATAATGGACAAGTCATTGCAGAGCGATAACAGCCACAAAGCGAAGATAGAGGCTTTCCGACCTCCGCCATATCAGCACCAGCCACAACGACCACCACGTACAGACAACCACCCAAGACCGGAGGCCGTCAGAGTCGGCACCATCGCCAACAACCCCCCCCACGGCAAAAAACCCACCAACCACCCCTAGGCAAAACTACCCACCAAGAACCCCTGGACCGAACCCGGACACCAACATGAGGCCTCATAAAAACAACCCTCTGCCATTCTGCGGAGAGGGCAAAGGCCATTACACCAAACAATGCCCATATTTCGCCAAGGGGAAAGAGGCGATGGATTGGAGCTCGCTTCGCAAAGCCAAGCAGAGGCAAGTTAACCACACAAGAAAACCAGCAAGCACCCACTCCAACCACTACACTTTCACCCCCTTCGACTATGGAATCCCAGCACATCCAGGCTTCCACTACCCAGCTTTCCACTCCAGCACCTTCAGCCAGAGCCAGCCGCGTTACTACCAGCAAGAGTATACAGTTTCACACCCCCCAGAGCCTCCGCAACCAAGCTATCACAACCAAGCCCTACCACCTCCACCTCCGCCACCCGCACCACCTTCGACCCAGCAACACCCAGTCAAGCAAGAAATCCAGACAATCGTCAGCAAGCCCAACTCATCTTACGGGGTCATCCTCGCTATCACGGGGGGCTCCAACGAGGACCACGGCAACAAACGGCAGCGAAAGGAGCACTATCGGAGGGTCCATCATGTGGGTACGGAGGGCCTCACGTAAACGGCCGCTGGTCCCACATTCCGATCACCTTCAATGCCGGTGACATGAAGCTCGAGACTACCCTCACACCGTGCGATGGTCATCGACACCAACATCGGAGGTCGGACAATTACTAGGATCCTAGTAGACACGGGCAGCTCCGCATATCTTGTTCGCATCCACCTTCGACAAAATGGGCCTGGACGGGGAACATGTTACAACCAGCGAGCAATCCCTCTTCGGCGGAGGCGGCAAGTTGGGACCATCGGGAAAAATCACCTTACCGGTCTCCTTCGGAAAGAGCCCATTCACCGTCGAGAAAACATAACCTTCGGCGTGGTCGACTGTACTACGGCTTCAACGCCATTTTTCGCCGCGAGTCACCAACGCATTCGACGCGGTCCTCCACCCGAGTTATCTCCGCATGAAGATGCCCTCCGTCGGCGGCATAATTGCCCGTGTTCGGAGACTGAGACCGCAAGCAAGAACAGCGGAGGGGGGCCGTCGTGACCGCAACGCGCAACGCACACAACCTAGAACAAGAGCTGCGGGGCCAAGAGAGACAGCCCGAAGGCGGCTGAGCCCCCCCGCGAGCACTACCAGCGAAAGAAACGAAGAAAGTCGCTTTTTAGCTTTGATCCCGATAGAGAAGTAACCATATCCGCACTCTGGACCGGACCTCGAGGCGAGAGCTCTTGCGTGCCTCCGAGAGAACTCCGATGTGTTTGCCGGTCCTTGAAGATTTCTGGTGTTAGCCGTGACCTCATCGAGCACCACCTCAACATAAGACCGGACGCCACTCCCCGTAAAGCGAAGCTTCGCAAAATGTCGACGAGAGAAGAGTAGCGGCAAGCGAGAGGTAAACCGCCTTCTAGACGCGGAGGTCATCCTGGGTCAAATACCCCACTTGGTTATCCAACGTTGTCATGGTGAAAAAGCAAGCCTTAGCAAAGACAAAGCGGAGCCCACGGATGGAGGATGTGTGTGGATTTCACCCAACTGAACAAAGCATGCCCGAAGGACGATTTTCCCCTCCCGAATCGGCTCGTCGACGCAGAAGAAGAAGTTTGTGAAAGGTTGTCCCTCCCGGACTGTTTCTCGGGATACCACCAAATTTGGATGAACCGGGCAGATGAAGACAAGACAAGTTTCATAACCCTTCGGAACCTCTTTGCTTCAGCAGAATGGCGAGGGCCTCAGAACGCCGGCTCGTCCTTCGCACGAATGACGGCCCGGAGGTGTTCTGGAGACGACCGGCGCCATCTCACGCCTACGTCGACGACTTGGTAGTCCAAAGTAAGTTAAAGGAAGACCACATCACGGACCTCCAAAGGACCTTCACAACCAGCGGAAGCCGGGCTCAAACTCAACCCCCGCCAAGTGTGTATTTGGAGTAAGCAAGGGCAAAGTTCTTGGGCTGCCTCAGACCGTAAAAGGAATAGAGGCCAACCCTTCGAAGATCGCAAAGCAATCACCGCGATGGAACCTCCGAGGAACAGAAAATCGGTTCGGAGACTAGCGGACGCCCTCGCCGCCCTTAGCGTGTTCATCTCCGTGTCCCGAGCGAGGGTTACCATTCTTCCAAACTCTAAAGGAAATGACCCATTCATTTGGGGGCCTCCGCAACAAGAAGCCTTGAAGACCTCAAGCGGTACCTCAAAACCTTACCACCACCTCGCCACACGGGAACGGCGAAGGACTCCTTCTCTACGTCGCCGCATCGCCACATGCCGTCGGCCGCGAAGGTTTCGTCAAAGAAGTGAACGAAGGGCACCAGTCCCGGGCAAATCCCCGTCTACTATGTCTCCGAAACCCTCGAAGGGCCCAAGCTAAATTACACACACTGGAAAAAGGTAGCCTACGCAGTGGTCATGGCAGCGAAAAAACTCAAGCACTACTTCGGGCACATGAGGTCACCATACCTTCGAGCTTTCCCCTCGATAACATATTCGTAAACCCCGAAGTCGGTGGGCAGAATAGCGAAGTGGGCATCGAGATCGGAGACCACGCAATCGATTCGTCGCGGAACGGCCATCAAGTCACAGCCCTAGCAGATTTCCTAGCGATGGACACCGACACATACAACCAAGCGGTGAACTTGGACCCGATTTGGGACAGGACACACCGACGGAGCACAGGGGCACGCGGAGCTGGCATCGCGGCCATCATCACTTCACCCTCCGGAGTCAAGCTGAGATATGCCGCCAGGCTAGAATTCCAGTGCACAAACAACACGGCGGAATACGAGGCAGTGCTCTTGGCACTAAACAAGCTCCGGGCCATGTCGTATGAAGGGCCATCATCAAACCGACTCGGAGGTGGTCTCAAACAAGCCGAGAAGGACAACAAAGCCAAGCACCCAGAGCGCAAAAATACCTCGCAAGGCTAAGGAAAACGGAGGCCTTCTTTCTCGGCATCACAACCAAGACCATATCCGGTAGGGACAACGGCGAAGCCGACGAGCTCGCGAAGGCCGCGTCCCGAGCGGAGCAACTCCCACAGGACGTGTTCTTCGAAATACCTAGTAGCCCCGCGATTAAAGATGGCGACCAACCCCCGAAATCGGTGGGCGCCATTCACAAATAAGATTGAGAGCCCCGATCATTGCATTCATCAAAGGCCTCTTCGAGCCCCAATCCAAGGAAGAACAAAAAAGGGTTGAGCGCGAAGGTCCGAGGCTACCGTCTAGTTGACAACAAGCTCGTACAAGGCATCCGTGAATCGCTCCATGGCTAAAATGCATATCTACGGGCGAAGGCTGCGCCATCCTAGCGGAGATCCACGAAGGCATCCGCGGCTCGCACAACGCCCCTGCAGCGTTAGTGGGAAAGGTGTTCGTGCAAGGGTTCTATTGGCCCACCGCACTCAACGACGCCACGGAGGCGGGTCAAGACCGCGAAGGATGCCACCGACGACCCACCACTCCAACAGCCGGGGCTCCGACAACCCCTCATCCGCCCCACATGGCCCCTTCTTCAGCGATGGGCGATAGACCTTATCGGTCCAATGCCGCCGGCTCCGGGGAACCTTCGCCACACGCAGTAGTGGGCGGTCGAATACTTCACCAAATGGATCGAAGCCCGCCTCCGCGCAAGCATAACCTCTCACTCAGTACAAAAGTTCTTCCGGCGGCGAGATCGTCTCGCCGCTTGAACCCCGCGAGCATAACGGTCGATAACGGCACCCGGTTTGATAGCGAAGGCTTCAAACAGCTTCGCCATCAAATAGGCACCAAGATACACTTCGCCTCCGTGAGGCACCCCCAATCAAACGGCCTCGCCGAAAAGGGCCAATGGCATAATCCTGCAGGTATCGCGCGAAGGTCCACGCGAAACCAAGAGGAAAATGGGCGGAGGAGCTCACTCGTGGTATGGTCACATAACACCTCCGAAAGCCGCGGCGACCAAATTCACGCCCTTCAAGCTCCCTGCTCGAGAAGAGGCCGCCCTCCCGTAAGAACTGGCACGGCCGCTAAGGGTCACCGCCGGCCTCCCCCGTAAGAAGAGGCAATGAAGGACCTCCTCGAAGAAACAAGAAACTTGGCCATCCTCAACCTCCACGCATACCAGAGGAGACCACAAGATGGAGGAACAAGAAGCTCAGCCTCCGTGACGATCTCCGTCTGAGACTTCGCCCCGATCAGGAAGCGTAACGCGAAGATGGTCGGGGCAAGTTCATGGCCAAGTGGACGGGCCCATACCTCGCCACTAAGTCCACAAGACCCGGCTCCTTCCACCCGCAAGATCTCGAAGGCCATGATCTCCCCCACATGGAACGCCGACGACCTCCGCAAGTACTACCCCTAGCGGTGCAATGTACCGTGCACTCGCTGAGTTGTATGGGGCTCCGCTCATCTTGCCATTTCATTTTTTCTCTTCCTAAACTTAAGATCATGAACAATGCGGGCTGCACTCTTTTTCCTTGCGAGGGGGGCGAGGTTTTTAACGAGGCAAGTACCAATATCTAATATATGCGGTGTTAGTTACCCCACATCGGAGAAAGGTGCAACGCAAGTACAAAGATCGAAAGGGGCTGGCCGGGCGCCAACCAGCCCTCATCAGGTAATCGGATTGCCCACGCTCGGGAGGCGGCGCAAGGCTGCACCCCGCCCGGTCAAACCAACAAAAACACCCTTACTCTAAATTATGTTAAGCCGAGCGCCCCGCACCTCCGCCGCCGGGGGCTCGCAATGAAGACGCCCGCGCTCTCCGAGTATGAGACCCGCGGAGGCGCACAAAAGTCGGGCGCCCGCACCTCCGCCGAGGGGCTCGCAATGAAGACGCCCGCGCTCCTCAGTATGAGACCCGGGCGGAGGCAAGACAAAAAGCCGGGCGCCCCGGGCACCTCCGCCGGGGCCCGCAATGAAGACGCCCCGCGCCTCCTCCGAGCATGAGACCCGCGGACAAGACACTTTTGCCGGCGCCCCCGGCACCTCCGCCGTGGGCGCACAAAGACACCCCCGCTCCAGTATGAGACCCGCGGAGGCGCAAAAAGCCGGGCGCCCGCACCTCCGCCGGGGCCCGCAACGAAGACGCCCGCGCTCTCCGAGTATGAGACCCGGAGGCGCACAAAGTCGGCGCCCGCACCCACCCCGTTAGGGGCTCGCAGAACAAAGACACCCCCGCTCTCCAAGTATGAGACACGCGGAGGCGCACAAAAAGCCGGAAGCCCCGGCACCTCCGCTGGGGGGGCTCGCAGCAGTACTTCCGCCACCCTCGAAGTCCGGCCCCACGGGGCACGATGTAAATCGGAAGACAGGTACCCTTCGCTGGGGGCTCAAGAACAAAAATACCACCACCGACCAAGAACAAGACCTCCGCCGTACAGCCTTAACACCACCACCCACCAAGGACAAGACCTCCGCCGTACAAACCATAATCACAACAAGCACTTATGACATCCGCCCAACGCCGGAGCACCCCCCGCCCCAAGAAGCACTATAAAACCAAACCTTCCCCCACGAATCCCATGTTAGGAAGAGAGCAGCCATCACCACGACGCCACCATGCTAACACCCATAGCCAAACCCCCGATCCTATAGAGCAGATGCCAGGATACCTCCGAAACCCACAGCCTCCCAACCCAGCGAAGGCACCACAATGGAAAATGTAAACGGACCCCAACCCCCGAGGCAGACCGCAAAGTGCAATGAAGAGCAACGGCCTTCTGAGATGCCCCCGAGGCAAATAAACATCCAAACCCCGCAAACCAACAAAGACCAAATGCGCACAAACCAGAGCATTTCGGTAGATCCGCAACCCCCTACGCCCGGCCGCCCAGAGCACCTCGCTGGACCCGGCCAACCCGAGCAATGACTCGGGCGAAGGGGATACCACAATGGAGAATGTAACATCCTCCTGTGGGCAACTCCACCAAAGGAATCAAAGTCCCGAAGGGGGGTAGGTCGCAGCCCTGAACACGAACGCGAAAAGGCGGCGAAACTGCGACAACCCGCAAGACCGCCATTCAACAAGGATGGGCGTGCACAGGGCGCAGGGACCCACCCCCGCAAGCCACCTCTGCAAGAGTCCCAATTCGCGCCAGGGACCGTCCGCTCCCAAGTCTCCGAACGATGAGTCGTGCGCCCGCGGAATCACAAGGGCGCACCCTCGCACCAACTTCAAGCTTCAACAGGGAACCCTGTGGAGCGAAAAAGACCCTCCGCGTCCCAAAAGAACTTTGTAACGAAGACCTGCAATAAAAATCAACGAGTACCACTTGGTCAAGCAAACCTCCGCAAAACGCGCGAGTCTCGCACTAAGGAAAACAGGACGCCGTCTGTCTATCGGGCTACTTCGCCGAAACGCGCGAAGTCTCGCACTAAGACAAGGGGCGCCGCTTGTCTATCGCGGTACCTTCGCAAACGCGCTGAGTCTCGCACTAAGGAAAACAGGGGACGCCAAGGTGTCTATCGCGGCTACCTCACGCGCCTCCGACGTCGCGCTCATTCTCCCATTGAGAACCTTCGCACTCCTCCTTAAGGTCCGCCACCTCCCTCCGGGGAGGCGCTCCGCCTCATCAATAGCCGCCTTCAGCTCCCGGGCCTCCCGCCGGCTCTCCTTGAGCTCGCTAGAGGCCTTCCTTCGGGCGTCCGCGTGGTCGACTGAGTCCCCCTCACTGGATAGCCGCCCCAGCGCCAACACTAGCAACTCCGAGGTCTTCACCTTGATATCCTCATGGATATCAGCGAGGAGCGGTTCGCCACCTGCATCTCGCCTCCGGCAGCGCACGCGATCGAAGACGCGCCCAATCATCCTCCGCTCAACCTCCGAGCCGGGGCGAAGGGGTGTCGCGGGAGGTCGATGCCCGTGTGCAGCTCCACGCCGACATCATCGATGCCGATCGCCTCCGGCACATAAGGCGGCGAGGGAGGGGCCTCCGCTCCCCAAAGGGCCTTCCCACCCCCGAGGCCTCCGGAGGGTCGTCCAAAATCTCACCCGCCGCCCCACACGTGGCACCGCCGATAGGGGCGGGCACCCCGTGCTTTCGGCGGCGAGTCACAACGGACTTGCTCGCGCCGCACCCCCCGCCACCACCGTCCCCACCGTCCCCTCCTCTTCTTCGGAGGGCCCGCCGCCACGGCTCCTCTCAGCCTCCTCATAGTCGGAGCCGCCGTCGGAGGCCTCCTCCCTCCGCGCGCGCCTCCTCGACAGCCTCCGTCCGCTCTCCCGTCCCTCCGCCCTCATCCTCATCGCCGAGATAAGGAAGCTGCCCGAGGTCAGCAACCCGAGACCCGCCGGCCCTCGAAGAACCCGCCCCCCTCCGAGCGACGGTGGGGCGGAGGGACGAGCGCCTCGCTGGCCGGGGGCTCGGTGGGGCCGGGCAAGGCCTGGCCTTGCGGACCCCCGCTTCTTCCTCCCCCGCATCCATGGCGTCGGCACCGCCCGTCGGCCGGCCCCCTCGTAGCCGACCCGAGCAAGGGTCGAAGACCCGGCTCACCGACGACGGTCACGAGGCAGGCGCCGGATCCGCCGGACTCCAAGCCTCCAACTTTCCAATAAGGAAGTCGGAGGGCGGTGGCCTCCGCCATCACCGGCCGGGCGAACTCCACCTTATCACCCTTCGCCTCAAGCGGCTCGGGCGATCGCCTCGAGGTCAAACTCAACGCCTTCGGCCCGCGGGGGCATACTCCCGCCGAGTCCGCAACTTCAACGGAGGGCACCCCGCCCACGGGACTTGTACTGCGCGCCGCGAACTCCTCCACCAGGTCCCGCGGCAGACGCGTGGCGGGACATGACGCGAAGGGCGTCCCTCCCTCGTCGCCTCCGGGCCGTCTTCACGGGCTTCACCGCGATGGCGGGACTCCGGTCGCCATACTCCCCTCCCGCACCTCCAACCGGTAATAGAACCCGCGGCCGAGCCGGTCGGCGCTCCACTTGTTCCGCGCGCGCGGCGGGGCCTCCACCCCGGCTGCTGGGGATGAAACCGCACACGCCATACCGGGCGCGACAGACCTCCTCTCCGTCGCCGCGCCTGACGGTGCGCTGGCTGATAGTGCACGGTGTGGGCTCCGGCGAAGCCGCCCACCGTCGGCTCCAGCCCTACGGAGCGGCACGCCCGTGCATACGTCATCGGCGTGGAAAGCACGACGCCGTGAGTTGATGGAAGCGGAGGTTGAACCTCCGCAGCGGACCCCGAGCACGAGCTCGCGACACGGGAAACGGAGCCCCGCGTGGAAGAACTCCTCGAAGACGATGATTTGCCGGGCTTCGGCGCAGCACCGTTTCGCCTCCGAGGCGCGGAAACGCCTCTTGTGGAAAAACTTCGTGCTCTTCCTCGGGAACGCCTTCGGGGACTTGTCGGCGGTGCTCTTGCTCCGAGGGAACTCAAAGCACTCAACGACGGTCTTGGGCCTCATGGTCTCCCGGTACGAGCCATCGATGGACCCTCCGCAATGAAAGGGACCCTCCGCTAAAAAGCGAGGGCGAACTTAGGCCCAGCAAATCAAGAAGGCGAAAAGCGTGAAAAGGAGGCGAAAGCGAAAGCGTGGAAGCAAAAGGAGGGCACAAACCCTAAATCTCACCAAGCATGCGTATTTATAGGCGGGGACGGAGGAGGGACGCGGCGGGACGCGGCCGCGAGCCACCGGAGATCAAGGCCGGATCCCAAAACAACGCCGGGCCCTCCGATCCGCCCACGGGGCAAACCAAGCGGCATCCGTACCCCTAAACAAACACAGTTCACCCCGATCCGCGTCACTCCCAAACTAACCAACGGCATCCGACCAAGGGCGGCCAAACCCTAACGCAGCGGCTGGAGAAGCGGGAGGGCCGAGGCCCACCTCGCGAGGCCCACGAGCAGCCGGGGGCGCCCGGCAAGGGCCCATGGGGCGGCAAGCACGCCACCCGCACGGGACCCTCCGGAAGGGCGTTTTTCACGCTGAGGCCCCTCGGAGGGAACTGGACCTTCGAGGGGCTGGCTTGTTGGGGAGGGCGACCCTCGCCCCGGCAGCCCCGCTGGCCTCACCACGAGGGGGCCAAGAACTAATCTCCGTTAACATATTGCGAAGTCTTGCGGGATCAGCGAGCGGAGGACCCTCCGCGAAGACACGAACGGCCGAAGCGTCACCCTCCGTCGAGGGCGGCCCGAGGCAGCGTGCATTCGAAGCCGGGAGCATGACGGCCCCCTACGCGACGTAGGGAGCGCCGGGGCGAGGGGTCTTCCCAAGTGGCGCGAACCAAGCAACAGGAAAGGCCGGCGGAGGGACCCCTCCGAACCGCCCCCTCCAGAGATGCACGGAACCGGCGGGCGGCATGAGGAAACCCTACACCCCGGGCGGGGAGAAGTCATGCGTGTATTTCCCGTGCGACCACCCTGCACGAATAGTTACTAGCTTGCCCTTGTAAGGGCCCGGTTGTAAGCGTGTGTTCTCCTACCTACCATGTACCAAATTGTAAATCAGCCCCCTCGACCCTTTGAATTCCTATAAATACCGGTGCGGGCACAAGGAAAGGGATCGGTTGTTGGCCGGTTTAAGTGCCATTTGCTCGTTTTATTACACCCACGTCTCGCCTTACGCATCGTCTTATCCCTCCTCCTTCGGAGGCGGGCGCCCCCGATCGCCTCGACCCTCGGCAGACTCCGAAGGTCGAGCGGACGGAGGCCGCTCCGCTCCCCCGTTTGTGCTCGACTCACCCCTGGGAAGCCCTTGCCCCCTTCCCGCCCCTCAGGAGAAGGCTAAGGGGGCGGAGTGATCCCCCACAGGGGAGATAAGATAACTTTTAATAAGAGGGTTTCTTTTATTTTTTTCTTTTTATGAAAATAATAAGTGATATAAAAGTATATATTATTTATTTAATATTTTTTTGATAATCAGGTATCTCCCGGCAAAGTGCTTGAGTTATGGTCATAAGCTTGACCGCGGAAAACATCTTGCGCCTAATGGTGGTGAAGTTCCCGATTTCACCACTAAGAATTTAGCAATACGCTCAAGCTACAAGGTTAGCGTCATCATGCTACTACAGGATTTGCAACCATTCTCTTAAAAAAGTTGTACAAAGAAAACCAAGAGATGGTTGTGATCTCCGTGGAAGCACTCGGCTAGAAGCAAAACAAACTCAAGAAGACCCAAAGGTGAGCATGTAAGAAGTCTCAATTGACAACTTGTTATGCTCAAAAATAAATTTTCGCTTGGTCTCAAGAGTTGTTGCTTCGTGCATGTCCATGGCACATGAGGGTTTTCTCCTCAAAAGATATGTCATGGAGGACTAACGTTGAATCTTGACCATTGTCAAGAACAACGTTTTGTCGGGCCAAAGGGACATGACTTGTGTTCGAAAGTGAGGGTGACAGATATTTCGTTTCACTAAGATGTGGAAACAACTCGGGTGAAGCGAATAGAGTTATAAACATCGCCTCCTCGAAGGGGTTTTGGTTGGGAAGATGCTTCGCCTTTGGGATGTCTAGGTGAGGGGCGGAAGCAATCTTTCCCAACTTCTCATTACGCTCCCCTCTATAGGTTTTTTTGTGAAAAAGTTTTTCAAGAGGGTAGCCTATGAGAGGATCAAGTCGGGGATGAGATAGATATGGAAGTCTAAGCATACCTCGGCTTTAGAGGTTTTGTCATCAGCCTTGAATTCAATCGCTTGAACTCGAAGGACGAAGCATTCCTTCCTTCGGTGTTCATGGTTCGGGAGAGGGCTCAATCGGTCGGTTCCAATGGCGGTGCCGGGAATGGCTCAACCGATGAGGGCTCCTCGATGCTTGACATGCCCTTAATGTGGAGGGGAATAGGTTCTACAACGGAGAAGCAAGCTTCTCTAGGATGTGTTCAAGGATTTTCCTATGTTCCGTTGTAGGTTTACGTGCAAACAACCCTCCAACAAGTCATGACAAGGCATAGGGCAGCATCTATGTCAAGACCCGAACAAAAGATATGCAAAAGCACAATATCGGTAATGATAAGTCTAGGCCAACATGTATAAACATTGTAAACCTGGCCCGGCTGCACCTATGGACTCCTTCTCATCCTACTTGAGATCGAGAGTTGTCCTTGGTAGGCATTGATGGGGAAGAATGCTAGACAAAAATTGTCTTTGAGTTCTTCTCAGTCCCCATTCAAACTTCCTACGACAATAGTGTACTATTGTTTTGCTTTCCCTATGAGGGAGAGCGTAAACAATTTTCACATGTGAATTTCTCGTGTCATACCAGAATGCTTAGGCATGCACATAACTCCTCGAAATCTCATAGGTGGTTACAATGTGTTTTCAAAATAGGCACCAGAGAAGGAGTGTACCCGAACCAAAGTTTTTTTTTTCAAATTAGGGTGGAGTTCATGGCCGAATGGAAATTTTGATTTTGAAAAAGATTTTGGCCCCGTGAACTCGCCCTTTGGAGAAGCGTAAAGATTTTAAATTTGGAGAATGCTTTATTTTGGAAAAAGAAAAATAAATAACTATTTATATTTTTTGATACAACACACGGTGCTCTAGGCTCAGAGAGAATTACGACAACCGTTCCCGGCAATGGCGCCGTAAAGCTTGTTGACGTTTCTTAACGTATGCGAGTAAGAATCGCAAGCGCACGGAATTGTCATTGTAGCTTTCACCCGGAAGTATTCAGGGGTATCGTATTTTCCCGCGGGAACGGAGGTATTCTCTCCTAGCTAGTTCGCCCAAGGACACACAAGGCCAAAGATGGGGAGGATTATCGAGAAGGATTCCTACACCTTTATGGTCTCTGGTTAGCCAAGCTTTAGAGCTACTTGTTACTTCGGGCACCGGATAACGCCTGGTCTGCCAGGCGTTGCCGGCCAATGCTCTGCACCACCCGAGACGTGGGGGATTACAAAGGACGGACAAGGTCGTCACCACCGCCGCCTACCACCTCGTCCGTCGATGAATGGGGCAACCGGTAGCCGCTAGTATAGACACCATGTCTACACTATGACTACTACTCTAGCGTTGATCAAGGTTACCCGCAGGCGAGGTCCTCTACTAGAGCACACGTCACAAGGGCGGCGACGATCCCGTAAACAAGTAGATAAAGTATGGGAAAACATAAGATAATAAAGATTATGAGAACCGTGGAGACTTACATAGCCAAGATCCCGTGAAGGAGCTAAGCACGAATCCACCGAGGTACAAGTCCGGGGAGCCACCGACAAGTCCGGCACTTCCCCTCCCCCGCCCTCACATCTCTCCTCCACTGATCTCTCTACTACTTAGGTAGGGTCTAAGCCCATTGGAGTGAAGAAGAGGAGTAGAGGGAAGAGGAGAGGGAGCTCTTCCTTGGAAAATGGTGTCTTGGAATGAGAGGGAGGAGCCTCCTTTTATAGCTTGGAGAGAGGGGGGTCTTTGGAAATGTGCCACCTCCCCCATAATGACCAAACCGACCAAGGAATGACGGTTTCTGTGTACAACAAACCTGGCACACCCCGCCACCGACGTTCTCGGAGTTATTGTACCGCGACGAGGAAGATGGGCCCGGTTGGCGGCACCAAGCTAGAGGTGCGGGCGCACCCTCAGGTGCGCGCGCACCAAAACCTGGGCCAAATGGGCTCAAATTTTGTGAGCACGTCGGTTTTCGTCGTTAGCTCCGTTTTTGGCGGGTGGTACACCAAAACGGAGTCCGTATGAAAAAGTTATGCCCGAAATACTAAACCCATGTCATGTGGCCCAATATCATTTCATGTTGGATTCGGGCCTTGACCTCTTGGGCTTGTGTTTGGATGTTGATATTCATGTTTTTGGGCTTTTCTCCTCTCTTCTCCTTGCTTTGCTTATGTCCATTTAGGGCCTTGTTATTTCTTATATGTTTTCCTTTGCTTTTGGCCCAAAATGTATATGTTTCCAACATTGCCCTCGCAAAATAGGTGAAGTACCAAAACTTGTGGCTATTCTTCACGAGGACCAATGAGAAGAAGATGGTAGATCTCATGGGCTTGAGGTAGAGGACAAATGAAACCCCACAAGAGTTCCTTCAAGATTCGGGGAAACCAAGAACTTGTGCTATTCTCTGAATATTCTAGATGATCAGCTTCCAGGGATGGTTATAGCAGGCATGCACTCGAATGTGAGGGAGAAGCTACTCGATATGGAATTTGAAGATCTTGGGCAACTGTCACAACACTTGTCTTTGATGAGCAATCAGGCCCAAAGCTTTAAGAGAGATAACCGATTCCAGAAGACCAATTTGTGGTGGATGTATATGAACAGTTCTTGGAGCAAGTCAAGAATATGAAGATGAGGATGAAGTAGCTACGGTGAGCTAGTTTGGGGCAAAGAGCCAACTTCGGGTCCATTCACGCTAGACAAAACAGAACAAGGGTTCTTACGACTTTGATGTTGCTAAAGCAAAGGAGCTTTTTGAGTTGCTTGTGAGAGATAAGCGTGTCAAGCTACATGAAGGACATCCCATGCTTCACCCTGAAGGAATCAAAGAAAAGAAGTACTGTGGCCTTCAAGACACCAATCCCACTCTATCAATGATTGCCGCGGTGTTCGGGATGAGGATTCGAAAAGGCTATCTAGGAAGGACATTTGAAATTCACGGGCAAGATGAAAGTGGATGAACAGCCTTTCCCAGCCAATATGATTAGCTTCGGTATGAATATGGTCTCATTCAATGATGCTAAGGCCAAAGGGAAGATGAAGGTGCTAACCTCTAACAAAGCAAGGGAGAGTGGCTCATCAATCCTAGTAAACAAATATCCAAAGAAGAATTCGAGAAAGTTCGGTTTCAAAGTAGCCAAACGGAGAGAGGTGAATCTTTAGCACCCAAACCTAGAGTTACTTCACGAATCTTGTTGAATAAGTGGCAGAGGCAAGCAAAGAGAAAGAACATTACCAGCTTGAGAGATTTGTTGAAGAATGCCGGAAATATGAAGAAGAGATGTATCTCAGGGAATAGGAAGAATACATGAAAGAACAGGAACAATCTCATTGGGGATGCTCTTTCTTTTGGCACTGCTGGAATGAAGGTTTGAAGCTTCCAGCCAGGAACAATTGTCCCGAATGCAGTGATCAATATTTTGAATACAAAGGGGCGAGAGCCAACCGCCGTCCGTCCATGAAAGACTTGGGGTTCAATATCCGAGGAGATCGGCGCTAAAAATTAATGTTTCGACAATCGACAAGGGAAAAGATACGCCGATGAAGAGTGGGAAGAATATAAGGGCTATGAAGAAGAGGAGCCGACTCATGAATATGTGTGGCGTATGGGTCGATGAGTGCCCTCCGGGACTAAAGAAAAGTCAAAAGAGAAGAGTGCGGCGCTTTAAGGAATAAGGAGCTTAAACAAGCAGCAGCCGATAAGAAGAAAGTTTGGCGCCCTAAGAAGCCTCATGGCTCGGGTCCTTCGGCTAATGCATGCATGGCATTCTTTATCCCGTCAGAGTTTATGGCTCCAGCAGAACAGGATGTCCAAGAGGAAACGTACTATGATTTCGATGAAACAGAATTTGCTGATTTAGTGACCCAGTTGATGTTGGCAAAAGCGAGGCGGTGTTCGACAAGCCTATCAAGAATAGACATTTGAAGCCACTTTACTTAAAAGGATATGTCAATGGGAAGCCTTTGACCAAGATGTTTGTGGATGGAGGAGCAAACTATCAATATAATGCCATACACCACATTCGTAAAGCTTGGGATGACTAATGAAGATATGTTGAAAACCGACATGGTTCTCCCAGATTTTCCTGGAAACGCCTCTGATACTAAGGGAGCTGTTCATGTCAAGTTGATGACATGGTTCTCGTAAAGCTTGGGATGGCCCCGCTGTTGGCGGATAGCTTTCATAGCTATATGTCATCGTAAGTGGCTTTAGGGCCATATATTTGAACTGTCATGGGCATACTAGGCATGTTCCCCGCTCTCATGGTTTTATCCCTTGTTAGTTTCGGGTCAAACCGACCGCACGCGCTCGAATCAACCACCCGGGCACCCGTTGGAAGCTAGGCTTTTCGGCTTTCCCGTGTGTGAGGCACAGTGCACTTTTTGTGTCAACAGCGAGCCCTTTCAGCGCCAGCAACCCACTGTCCCTTGGTACGTGTTCGATGAAATGCCTATTGCCTTCTTTGTTGCTCAATCTTGCATTGTTTGTCAAGAAAATTATGTTGGTTTGTATATCCATGGGATGAGGCGCAACTGGTACTTTAGCTTGACGCCGGAGGAGACTACCGCCATCTGCATAGCTGCTATGCTCAATGTGGGCATGGCACTGAGCAGGTAGGAGCCCCTATGTTGCAGGCCGAGGAGCGGGCATGTGGCAAACGCACCCTCAAGGACCCATTGCCCGGGCCTGAGGTTCTGAGGAGGAAGACCACTGCTGGGCGGCCTGTAAGGTGCCCTATTAAAGAAAGGACTAGTCGGCATTAGCTTGTGATGTCCGACAATGATGATGATGAAGGCACCACCACCCCTATAAGTGTCGAGTCCCCTGGTTGCCGTAGCAGTTGTGGTAGGGATACTGTTCACCGTTGAGTTTGTCGCAGCCTACGTAAGATGCCGGAGCGGGCGTGATGATGCTCGAATGCCGGTGGGATGGCCAGCTCCGCACACCACTACGTCAATGATGATGCAATCCGGGATGCATGGTAGCACCGGAGGGAGCGGGAGCGGAGGAGGACGTTCAGCCAGCCGCCCCGTGGAATGCGCTTTGCCCAAATGTAAGTGTGCCTCGTGGTTTGTGAACTGTTGCTGATCTTCCAGAACTTGAATGTTGCTTGTTTAGGGCGGCGGACATGACACCGATGGAGCCGGTGTCACCCGGAGCAGAGCCAAGGGCCGATCCCCGGGCCTCCACAGTTGTGCCACCCCCCATCATGGCCGAGGTGCCCGGTGGCGGCACCCATGGCCAGGGAGAGGTGGCGCGCGACGTCCACATGGCCGAGGCGTCTGCCCGTGCCGATGTGTCGCCCCAGTGCCCTGAGTCCCCACTGGATGGCATCCAGATTGAGGCGGGGCTCAGGACCTAGAGGACGCGGCATGGTACTTCGCGCCTCCGGAGCATACACCACCCCAGGCTATGGGACCGCAAGGGGAGCCGGACGCCAAGTCAGAGAAGGAGGATGAAGGAACATGGCTCACCCATCAGATGGCACAGTCCGCCGACCGCCTCCAGGTATATTCTTAGCCTTGTAGGTTTTTGTCATCATATGTGCTTTGTCTGACTAACTTTATGTAGTGCCTCCATGCCAAGGAGATGCGCCAACTTCAAGAGGAGCTGGAGCCCGCCAGAGGCCCCGGCAATGTCCAACCGTGCTCGGGAGGACCTGGCCCGAGCGCGATTAGCTTGCCGAGAAGCGAAGCGGTGCTTGGCCGCCGAGATGGACCACCCCCAGGTGAGCATGCCAATTGTCGTTGCCGCCCAATGTCGGGCCCTTGATCGAGAGGGCAGCGTTGAACGCTGCTCAGGAGCACCTGGAGGCTGAGCGAGCCTAGCTGGAGGAGGAGGCCTGCCGCCAGGGAGGAGGAAAGAGAAGCGCTGGAAGCCAAGCGGGTCCGCATGGGAGCAGAGCGTCGAAACTGGAGGAGGAGCGCACTCGGCTCATCACCGTGGAGGAAGAGACCCGCCACGCCGCCCAAGAGCAGATTCTTGGTGAGTGCTCCCCTTGACCATACATAATTCTGCGTAGTACTGAGCATTGTTGTTAGTTAATCAAATTTTTGAATGTGTGTGTTACCTGTAGAGTATGAGGCCATGCAGGAGACCCTCCAAGATCAGCTCGTATAGGCCAATGCTGAGATAGAGCATCTAAAGGAGGAGGTCCAGAATACCACAGCTAACTGTGATGGTATGCTTGTCCAGACTCTTTAAGTTCCTACAATTTGATAGAGTTGGACCAATAATGATCCACCTGAGTACCTTTGCAGCTCGTCTGGCTGCGGCGAGGATGGAGACCCGTGACCTTAGGGTTGAAGTCGCCTTGTGGAGGAGGAACACGAAACACATCCTCCAGGGCTTCAGGCCTATCCTCGATGCCATCCACGGCGCTGTGGTTGGAGGTACCGTGTGAGCCGGGATGCCATAAACGGGGCTAGAGAATGTGCTCGAGCGGAGCGCTGTCGCATGGAGGAACTTCAAGGAGTATCTCTGACATGCGCTGCGTGACGTCGCTCGGCACACGCTCACCGTGGTGCGCTCCCATTATCCCAGCATGAGCCTGGCGCGGCGTCCCGCGCTAGGTATGCACTTGGGACGCCCGGACGACATCGACAACCTACGCGGGACCAACGACAAAGCGGCGACACTCCTGGCAGAAGACATGAATCCCTTGATTCCCGAGGCCGAAGAAGAAGAAGTCTGGGTGACGATGCACCCCATGCATAAGAATTCCTTTTCTTTTAAGTTTGTTTAAATTTAGGCATGAAAACACTTGGTCGGTTTGCCGAGCCGTGCCCAGATGTGGGTGGCATGAACACACATTAAGGTTTACTTTTGCATGCGTAAATTTGTGTTGCAATCATAGGTCGATGTCCTGTCACTTTTGTGAATGCCATTCCTAGCCCTGATGTGTTGGTATAACCGCTAGCAAGGAGACGCGATGCTCAGGCAAGCTATTGGGCTGTTCAACATCAAAGGGGAGCTCCCGCCAGCTGCCAATTTACGCTGGGGAAGTACCTCATGCACGTACCTGTCGAAACAGCCGGAGACGGGCCTGTTCGTAGGGGGGTTCAGTGACGTAAGTGAGTGATTGGTAGAGAGAGTAATTCTCATGAAGAACAAAACTCGAAGCAAAAGTTAGTTTTGTGCAAAAGTTATATAGCCGAGACCATTGTATGAATAATTTATTAAAATAATGTAACATAAGTAAACATGATACATATCTACTTACACAATTCCCGCTTAGGGGTAGAATCACCGTAGGTCCTCGATGTTCCATGAGTTGGGGATGTCGACATTGTCCATGTCGGTGAGCCTGTAAGAACCAGATTGGGTGCACTCCTTGACTTTGAAGGGGCCCTCCCAAGTGAGATGCCAACTTGTGAACACCCTTTTGCTTTCGTGGAGCAATAGATCGCCCATCGCAAAGGCTTGATCTTGCACATTGCGGTTGTAATAGCGCCGGACGCCCTCGAGGTACTTGGCCATTCTAGTGCAAGAGGCCAAGCAATGCTCTTCAAGGGTGTTGACATCATCTTCTCGGGCAGCGTCGGATGCTTCCTCATCGAAGTTCTCGACGTGGGGTGATCGAAAAGCAACTTCAGCTGGTAGAACAGCTTCTGACCCAAACACCATGAAATACGGGGATACGCCCGTGTTGTGGCTGGGCTGGGTGCGGAGTCCCCAGACCACCGTGGGTAGCTCCTTCAACCATCTGCCCAGGTACTTGCCATCTGGTCGGAAGAGTCACTTTTTCAATGTATCAAGAATCATGCCGTTTGCTCATTCGGCCTGCCCGTTTGCTCTTGGATGCACCACGGAGACATATTTCACCCGAATACCATGCTCCTCGTAGAAGTCCCAAAAGTGACTGCCCGCAAAAGTACTTGCCTAGGTCTATAATGATGGAATTAGGGAGGCCGAAGCGGTATATGATATCGTCAAGCATCCCGGTGGCTTTGTAGGAGTTGGCATCGACCCGGCGGCATGTACTCGATCAACTTGGAGAACTTGTCAATCATAACAAAATTCCACTTGAAGCCACCAGTGCGTTTTAAATGGCCCGATGGCGTCAAGTCCCCGGCATGAGAATGGCCATGCCATAGGTATAGTTTGCGGCTCGTGTGCGCAAGACGTGAATCGCTTGGCTTAAGAACCGCCGTTGGTGCAGTGACGAACCAGGTGCTCTACGTCAGCTACTGCTATTGGCCAATAGAAACCTGCATGAAAAGCCTTGCCGACCAGAGTACGGGATGCAGCATGATTGCCGCAAGTACCGCTGTGGTTCTCATCAAGGAGCTTGATGCCTTCTTCCTCGAGATATGCACTTCTCGCAGCACTCGTTCATTCGAATTCTTTCTCATAAGGTACCCATCGACCGGGACATAACTCTTTTTGCGCGGATGAGCCATTCCTATTCTGTCTTGTCTTTGAGTATGAGGGCTTCGTGAGGTACTTAATGATCGGGACTCGCCAGTCTTCATCAACGGATGGGAGAGGATTGTGACAACGGGTTGGCATTGGGGTCTAGTACTCCGTCTTCTCTTTCAAGGATTGAGGGCTTCCATAGATCCTCCATGAACACGCCAGCTGGCACCTTGGCCCGGGTGGATCCTAGCTTGGAGAGCTTGTTGGTGGCTTGGTTGTAGTCCCGGACCACGTGCTCGAAGCTGAGGCCATAGAATTTGCCTTCCAGTTTTCTGATTGCTGCAACATACGCGTCCATCTTCTCGCTTTTGCAGTCTCAATCTTTGTTGACCTGTTCGACGACCAGCGTGGAGTCACCGAATACCCTGAGGCAGTTGATCCCCAACTGAATAGCTATCCATAGGCTGTGAAGTGCAGCCTCATACTCGGCAGCATTGTTGGATGCTAGGAAGTGAATGTGGAGAACATATCTGAGCGTGCCCCCCGTCGGTGATATGAAGTAGACACCGGCGCTAGGGCCATCAATGTTGAGAGAGCCGTCGAAGTACATCGTTTAGTGCTCTTTACTGTTGTCTTTGAGAGGAGTCTCTAGATCAGTCCACTTGTAGAGAAAATCCGCTAGGACCCGTGACTTGATCATCGTCCCCCGCTCTTGTACTCCATCGTGAATAAATTGAGCTCGATTTCCCACTTGCGGATGCGGCCGTTGGCGTCCTTTTTGCACAAGATGTCCCCCAACGGGTAATCGAAAACCACTATGATAGGGTGTAGATCAAAGTAATGGTGAAGCTTGCGCGACATGATGAGGATACCATACAACAACTTTTGAATATGAAGATATCGAAACTTTAGATTTGTTAAGTACCTCGCTTTATGTAGTATACCGACCTACGGGACGGGGGCACGCATGCCCTTCCTCCACATGCTCAACAACCAGGGTGGTTGTTGACAGTCATTATTGTCAACTTTCTAGCATAAAATGATAGATCATTTGAGAACAAGAACAATAGAAGATAGGGTTTATACTAATATTTTCCACAAGTTTTGTGTATACTAAGTTTTGCAGGTGAACTCTGGAAAACACCACAATATCAGAGAGAAAAGAGAAGAAAAGAAGAAACAGAAGAAAAGGACTAAATTAGAGCGATTAGTATAAATTCCAAGGGTCTAAAGGACAAAAGAAGACAGCTCACGAAGGCCGGGGCCCACATGCTGACATGTGGGCCGGGCGGCACCTCCTATGGGGCCGCATGGCACCCTATGGAGGATCCACGTGTCCTGCTTCTGGAACCTTCCTACAACCGACCTATGGAGTAGATCTAAACCATCCAATCAAGTCGGTTTGATCCAAGGGCTGAGATTCATCCTATGGGGCTATCAAAAGAAATGGCAGGGCTCCCCCCTGAAACCCTAATTCAGTACTAAGAATTCAGAGTTCAGAATTCCAGAGATCAAAACCAGAGTCATAAACCCTAGTTCTTTAGATTAGTTCTAGTTCTAGAGAGATTGGCTACATAGTAGTAGATTAGAAGGAGATCTAAGTCTAGAAAGACTTGAGCTTCAGATTCTGTCAAGGTGTTCATAGGTATATTGTTATATCCTTTTGATATATTCATATACTCATTGTTCATCTATGATATTATTCTTTATCTTATTCATATTATCTATTGCATTGTTTATTATTTACTTTAATATGTCTAGAAGAGTTAGATATTTATTATGGATTGCATGCTTAGGATTGTATAGCCCTCATCTTGTAACGTGCAAGATAGGTGTTATAACTTATGTAAGCGTGGTGCTTATATATGTTATATCTACAAATGCCCGCTATATACTAAGACATGGGATAGATCATAGGTGTGACAGCCCTATTGAGTCCTCTGTAGTCCTCCCTCAGGATATAGTTAATGGTAGGTCGTGTGTCGCGAAGAAGGTGAAGATCTTATTATTGGATCCTTCCTAGTTGATGACCCTTGAGTATGATATGAAGTAGTAGTTACTAACAATGATAGCTAGATGTTTGCACTAATTAGAGTTTAACAATAGCATGTGATGATAGTTACTAATAGTAACACTAGTACTGAAATGATTTTGCGAGCAGCGGCCCTTTCTTTTCCATGGCGGGCGCATCTTTTGCCCGCCACGGTTAATGCGTATGATTTACCGTGGCGGGCTTTTTTTTTGTGTGACGGGCACTTTTGCCCGCCACGTAAAAATCGAATTTTCGTGGCGGGCGTCTTTAAAGGCCCGTCACGCAAAATAGAAGCCCAGCTGCAGGTCCAGCAGAAAGCCCACTATCTCATCCCTATCGGGTTCGTATATAAACAAACTATTCCCAGTCCCACCAAACCCTAATTCATTTGCTCTCCTCCCTCTCTCTCTCTTCTCTCTCTCCAGCCGCCTCGGCCTAAGCCCTTTGCACTCCTCCACGGCCGGCCGGTCCTCCCACCGACGGCGTCCCCCTCTCCCGGCCCCCTCCCTTCCCCAACGGCACGGTGGCCCCTTCCTCAACGCGAGCCGGGCGGTCACCCGGTATGCGGATCCGGCGAGCGCGAGGCGGAGGATGGGAGGTGAAGGATGCCATCCTCGACGGCCGACAGCGCTGGGAGGCGGAGGACGCCATCCTTGACGGCCCGACGAGGATGGGAGGCGGCGGACGCCACCATCGACGACCCAACGAGGAGCTCCTTCCCCGACGACGGCGGCGCCCCCACCCTCCCTCGACGACGTGCGGCCAGATCCGGTTAGGGCGGCGGATCCATGGGCGCGGCGGCCGATCCGTGGACGCGGCGGCGGATCCGTGGACGCGGCGGCCGGATCCGCACGCGGCGGCCGGATCCGGTTGGGGCGGGGACGACGACGCGAAGGCGGACGACACGCAGGGACGGGCGGCGGCGGTGGGGACGACGACGCGCGGAGTGGGGAGGAGGGAGGCGGCGGCGATGACGACGCGCAGGACGGGCGGTGGCGGATGACGACGGATCCGGCGAGGATCGGGACCACGACGACGGATCCGGCGAGGAGCTCCACCACGGCGGCGGCGGTGGATCAGAGCCGGGCTTCGTGTCGGGCCCGTATGGGCCGGCACCGGGCTCGGGCTTTTTAAAATTTTTTTATTAACCGTGGCGGTAATCGTGCCCGCCACGGATATTTGCGCATTTTCCGTGACCTTTGCTTGGTGACGGGCACCCTTACCGCCACGGAAAATCTTAATCGCCCGCCACGCAAAAGTTTTTTGGTAGCAAAGTGTAAGTTTTCCTTATATTGCCCCATGTTAGTCCTTAGACTAGAATAATCTGTTGAACCTTATCATTTCATGATGGCTTGATCGTGTATTTATCATTTATCTATATGAGCATTTATCATATATATCTTTATCATTATCTTTATTATTTTATGTGACATTAACCCATTTGTTGTTGAGTAGAGAGCATTATTCATTATTGGTTATAGACATTCCATACATAAGGACATTATTAGTGTTTACGCATCTAGTTGCATTTGCCTTCCCCGTGGATTCGATAACTCTTACCCTTTAAAATGTTATAATGGTATTTATTATTACGTCCGCTTGCAAAGTTTTATTCTATATCTTATCTTATTTCCTGCTTAGTCACATTATTTTATGCCATGATATACTCTCTAGTTGCACAGATAGCCTGACAACCAATCTTACTAGAAGTATGGGTTTCTTTTGACTAGTGAATAGTGGCTTAGTAATTCTTATAATACCAGCACTGCTTGGGGATCATTACTTTTATAGTGATGAGTATCTTTGGCGCTGTTGCTATATTAGTGATGTCGTTAAGTAGTGTCAACAAGCATTTTTGGCGCCATTGCGGGGAAGGTTTCTAAACTTAGGTAGCACTAGTATAGCTCATACGCATGGAATAGTTCAACCAATAATCCTCTACTCTACAACTTGACTTTATCCTTTTTGTTTTGTTTATTTTGATCATTTTATTTTAGGTTAATGTATGCAAAGTGCTAATCTACCGGACAATTTTTTTCAGTGATCTAGAAAAGTTATTGAAAAAGCAAACGTAAAAGCTCGAGAAAAGCACAACAAAAAGAAAGTTTCAAGACCGACACTCAAAGAGAAGCTTAGCATCGACTTTGAAGCTATGGCTAACAAAAGTCTACGCGAGTTTCTCTCGCTTCGACCACTAGCAACATCCGCGACTGGACCTACGGTTGATGTTGGAGAGAATGGCCGAGCTCAAGCCTGCACTCATTACGGACGGTGCAAGCTAGTCGGTTTTGTGGGAAGGCACATGAAGATGCAAGTGCCCATTTGCAACACTTTCTCGAGATGTAGCACCTTTACTATCAAGGGAGTGACACATGATGCCACTATGCTTCGCCTTTCCTATTCTCATTTGCTTGGAAAGGCCAAACGGTGGTTCTACGCCAACAAGGAGAAACATACTACTTGGGACCGCTACTCAACCGAATTCCTCGCCAAGTGCTTTCCCTCTTGGACAAATTCCTTGCGTGGGAAGATATCAAGCTTTCAAAGAAAAAGATGATGAATCATTCCCCGAGGCTTGGGAACGCTTTCAAGACACGATTGTAGAATGTCCTCATCATGGGATGGAGGACTGGCTTTCGATGCAGACCTTCTATCACGGGCTCACCACTAGCACCCGTGAGACAATGGACGCTGCAGCTGGAGGAGCATTCTTAGCTCTTACTCTCGCCAATGCTACTACACTCATTAAGAAGATGGCATCCAACGAGTTGGAATGAAGAACACACTACCACTCGCAAGAGAGGAGGAGTCCATCAGCTGAAAGAAGTGGACATGATATCAGCAAAGCTTGACTTGCTGATGAAGAAGCTGGAGAACCAAGACCATGAGAAGAGAGAGGTCATGCACATCAATGACGCTCTCATGACTTGTGAGAAATGTGGAAGCTTTGGACATTCAGGGAAGAACTGTCCAGAAATTATTGAGGATTTGAACTACATCAACAACAACAGCTATCATCCTCAACAACCTCAAGGGTGGAATCAACAACAGAGGCCCAACTACTCAGGTAACTACTAAGGTAATTACCAAGGTAATAACTTCCATCAGCCTCCTTTGAGAGAGATCCTTGCTGGTCAGTCTACACTTATTGAGCAGATCAATAAGAAGGTCATAGCCAATGACAAAACTTTAGACACCATTATTACCAGGCTAGACACCTTCTCCACTGCCATGAAGAACTAGCACAGTTTTAATAAGATGTTAGAGTCACAGCTTGCTCGGTTGGCCCTTCTTTGTTCCCCACTAGAGACACATAAGATCCAGGCCAACCGAGAAGAGTTAGAGTCTGCAAATCTTGTCAACATCTTTAATGCAGGTCGCTACTTTATTGATGCTCGAGGACAAGGATGGAGAGATGACTCCATGCCACCCAAGAAAGGAGATTCAGGTAGACCGGCCATCACTATTCAGATTGGGCCGCACACCTTCAACAACGTACTCTGTGACCATGGATCTAGCATTAACATAATGCCCAAGGTAATTTTTGGATTTCTTCATGACATCTGCCTACGAGTTGGAAACTCGTATGTGTCAGCAGACTTTGTTGTCCTAGAGATTGGAGGAGATGAGAGGTCAACTATCATATTAGGCGAGACCATTCTTGACTACGGTTAAGGCTATCATCTATCTTTGCACAAGCCAAGATCTGTTTCAACATCAAGGGGAGAAGAGAGACCTTCCATTTCAAGAACAAGACACATAAGTCCCCCCGCTCATCCTCAATATGATCATGAGATGAAGAACTTGTCAAGATGAATAATTCTAAATATAGAAGAAGGAAGAACAAGAAGAAGCGGCGGTGAACATGATCAATGCGGTCCATTCAGAATGGGACTACTTTGCTACTTCACCGTACCGCCAAAGATGGACGACCCAGGTAACCCTGAAATCGACATTTCAATCAATTAGCTAACCTTCACGAATACCATTTGTGATACAGGGTCAGGAGTCAACATAATGCCTAAGGTAATTTATGAATTTATATATGGTAAACAACCCCTGTACGAAACCTATACGCAGTTGCAGATGGCAGATCAGATCTTCAGGAGACCAGAAGGCATAGCTAAAGACATACCAGTCAAAGTTCGTGGCCACTATGTGCCCATAGACTTTATGGTCCTAGCCATGGAAGAAGAAGACATCAATGCACCCATAGTGTTGGGAAGGCCGTTCTGAACACTACATGTGCCATCATCTACATGAAGACTGGAGAGATCCACTTCCAATTCTCTACAAAAAGGTATATTTGTCATTTTATAAATTATACTTACTATGAACGGTCCAAGAAGTCTCGCAACAGAAGGAGACACAACGCTTGCCGTGAGTATGTTCCTACAAAACACGAAGAATGGCAAGAATACGTGGCGGCAAACATCAAGGATTGATGTAGGATGGGAAGATTGGATGAAAGGCCCGAACAATGAAGAGGTACATAATGAAGAGAAGAAGTTAAGGAGGAGATAGTTAATGAGAAGGTAGAGGAAGAGGTAATTCCCCCGCACCTAAGTCACCAACCAAGAAGGTGTGGAAGAAGAAAGAAAGCCCACCTCGAGAACCGAGAGACATCCTCTCCTTCTACCTCAAAGGTAACTCCCCTCGAGACCTCGGTGCAACCATACATGTCAAGCGGCATACCATGGGAGGATTAAACTCCTACGTACCCAAGGTAAGTGCACAGATATCTTTTACATTAAGTCTTGCATATTTATTTTCTTTCAATGATTAGATTTCCCTTTTAGCATGTATACTTTATTGTATTTGTTTCACGCATGTTTTCTAAAGCCCCATGTGATTGTTTACGTGGCATAAACACCCACGGGACCTATTTGCTATGGTGGCTTAAAAATAAAAAGTTTACATTTGTTCTTATTTTCTTGCATGCATGCTAGTTAAAGAAAATACTAAAAATATTAGCTTATGCTTAGATCCCTGTTCAAGCTTAATCTTTAATTTTTCTCTTTTAAGGAACTCAAGATAATTAAAGTTTAAAATATCTAACTGCTAACGCTTAATCAATTCCATAGAGTTTTGTTGTCTATTTGAGTTTCACAGGATCTAAAGCATCAATGAGCCACGACAGAAAGGCGACGATTGACCATTCAACAAAGCATCAATTCAGTAGTCGTCATCATCAATGCTTCATCAAGGAAGGACGACATCGCCTCCATTCGTCTACCTCACCTCAATTGCTACATAAAAATCTAGCTTGGGGGAGAGCACCCCCGGTTATCAAGATAAGTATCCCTCTACTTAGTTTATTTATTGCTTTCTTTAAAAACCATAAAAAGATTCATAAGGTTTTAAATTGAATAAAGAGTTTGCCTTAGATATATATATATGCTTGTTTGTTTTTTAAAGGTGTGGTTAATAAATGTTTGCTAGAATAAAAAGTTTGCTTTGGAAATGATGAATAGTTGCTCTACTCTAATTCTTTTTAGTACCATGTTTTTAACTTGAAATTCCTCCGATGTTTTGGATATATTTGTCCTGCTTTCAAATTTGCTCTATACCTAACTTGTGGGTAGCATACACTTGATCTAAGTCTAGGTAATTGGGGGATATGATATGAGAGAGTCTAAGCTACTGTTTATCTTGTCTTTTTGTGAAACTATATCTGAAGATTTGTTTTTGAAAAATTAAAATCTTTCATGATGAGCTCTTGTTTGGCGAGTGTTAAATTCCTACCAAAGCCATATTTATGATATCTAGATTAGGAAAACATTCGTTACATACGTTGTTTGCTTTGGATTGAGTAGTTCAAGCTCTGTTGTTGCCTATAAGAGTTTAGTCATGAAAAACCATGTTTTGCCCACCCACCTTCCACATAAATCCATATGCATTATTCCTACAATGGGAGTGATCACAATAGTATTCTTTTCCACATATCCACTTGTACATGTTTCATTCTTACACTAGGAATAAACACTCCATCAAACTATGGGAAGCCAATGTTTTATTTACTCCAAATATCTTTGTTGTTATCTCTCAAAAGTTTATTAGTGGAAAGAGATATGGGTTCTTTGCTAAAAAAAAAGAGAAAGAGAGTAAAAAAGGACAAGTGTCCACAATAAAACAATGGGTACTTAGATGCCCGCCTCTCTGGAAAGAAAAAGAAAAAGAAAAAAAGGAAAAAAAAAAGCATGCAGCCCATGTTTATCTCAAAGTTTCAAAAGATAGATTTGTTCATACAATCAAAGGATTAAAAGTAGAATTAGTTTTAGCCACTAAATATATACCTATCGACCATATTCTCTTTACACATGCTATTCCTGTTTTGACTGGCTGAACTCTCTATGGATCCATTGTTTGAACTGCAATATATCCTTAGCAAATAGGCAATATTATTAAAGAGTGCCACTCCTATGAGCTCCACATAGGCCATACTTAGGATAGAGAGTGAGTAAGAGAGAGATAAGAGAAGGCTTAATATACTCGGCCTTGTTCCACAAATTCCACATATCCAAGAGAGAAGGCATACCACTATTAATGTCTAGTGAGGATCCATAAATACCACATATTGAGAGATTGAGAGTGCCATTCAATACAGAGCTCTGAATTTTATTTGAAACATTTATTAAAACTCAGAATATTAGTTATCGAATACTTAAGACATAGTGCTTGACTTGATTGTTACGTCTTTCAATTACTCAAGACCCAAGTGAGAGTAAAAAAAGTACCATATTTTGGTAATAAGGGTGAGTTTGAAGTCGAATTAGTTTATCCGATCCAGGAGTTGAGTTTCTTTTTAAATGCATCTGTACTCTATAAGAATGAAAGTATCATAGCAACTCCTAATCCAAGTTTGTCCTATAGTATATTTGTTTTGCTAAGGGACTAGCAAAAGGTAAGCTTGGGGAGCTTGTTGACGGTAGTTATTGTCAACTTTCTAGCATAAAATGATAGATCATTTGAGAACAAGAACAATAGAAGATAGGGTTTATACTAATATTTTTCACAAGTTTTGTGTATACTAAGTTTTGCGAGGTGAACTCTGGAAAACCTTTGGAATATCGAGAGAAAAAAAGAAGAAAAGAAGAAACAGAAGAAAAGGACCAAATCATGGCAATTAGTATAAATTCCAAGGGTCTAAAGGACAAAAAGAAGACTGACTCGCGCGAAGGCCGGGCGGCACCTCCTATGGGGCCTTGCGGCACCCTATGGAGGATCCACATGTCCTGCTTCTGGAACCTTCCTACAACCGACCTATGGAGTAGATCTACACCGTCGAATTAAGTCGGTTTGATCCAAGGGCTGAGATTCATCCTATGGGGCTATAAAAGAAAGGGTAGGGCTCCCCCTGAAACCCTAATTCAGTACTGAGAATTCAGAGTTTAGAATTCTAGAGATCAAGACCAGAGCCATAAACTCTAGTTCTTTAGATTAGTTCAAGTTTTAGAAAGATTAGCTACATAGTAGTAGATTAGAAGGAGATCTAATTCTAGAAAGGCTTGAGCTTCAGATTCTGTCAAGGTGTTCATAGGTACATTGTTATATCCTTTTGATATATTCATATACTCATTGTTCATTTATGATATTGTTGTTTATCTTATTCATATTATCTATTGCATTGTTTATTGTTTACTTTAATATGTCTAGTAGAGTTAGATATTTATTATGGATTGCATGCTTAGGATTGTATAGCCCTCATCTTGTAACGTGCAAGATAGGTGTTATAACTTATGTAAGCGTGGTGCTTATATATGTTATATCTGTAAATGCCCGTTATATACTGAGACGTGGGGTAGATCGTAGGGGTGACAGCCCTATTGAGTCCTCTGTAGTCCTCCCTCAGGATATAGTTAATGGTAGGTCGTGTGTCGTGAAGAAGGTAAAGATCTCATTATTGAATCCTTCCTAGTTGATGACCCTTGAGTATGATATGAAGTAGTAGTTACTAACAATGATAGCTAGATGTTTGCACTAATTAGAGTTTAGCAATAGCATGTGATGATAGTTACTAATAGTAAGTTTTTTCCTTATATTGCCCCATGTTAGTCCTTAGACTAGAATAATCTGTTGAACCTTATCATTTCATGACGACTTGATCTCTGTATTTATCATTTATCTATATGAGCATTTATCATATATATCTTTATCATTATCTTTATTATTTTATGTGACATTAACCACTGTTATTGAGTAGAGAGCATTATTCATTATTGGTTATAGACATTCCATACATAAGGACATTATTAGTGTTTACGCATCTAGTTGCATTTGTCTTCCCTATGGATTCGATAACTCTTACTCTTTAAAATGCTACAATGGTATTTATTATTCTGTCCGCTTGCAGAGTTTTATTCTATATCTTATCTTATTTCCTGCCTAGTCACATTATTTTATGCCATGATATACTCTCTAGTTGCACAGATATCCTGACAACCTATCTTACTAGAAGTATGGGTTTCTTTTGACTAGTAAATAGTGGCTTAGTAATTCTTATAATACCAGCCTTTGCTTGGGGATCATTACTTTTATAGTGATGAGTATCTTTGGCGCCGTTGCTGTATTAGTGATGTCGTTAAGCAGTGTCAACAGCGGTACTAACCACCCGGTTGGTCGCTGTGATGTAGAGCAACATCTCCTCACCGTCGTTCAGGGCCACCAGGACTGGGGGAGAGGTGAGGAATTTCTTAAAGGCGTCGAAAGCCTCTTGAGCCTCGTTTGTCTAGCAGAACGCCTCGCTAGCCCTGAGGAGTTTGAAGAATGGCAAACCCTTCTCACCAAGTTTTGCGACGAAGCAACTAAGGGCCGCCATGCATCCAGTCAACTTCTGTACGTCCTTGACGTTCTGAGGAGGCTTCATCCACATGATGGCGTTGAGCTTCTCCTGGTTGGGTTCAATGCCGTGCCGGCTGACGATGTTGCCGAGTAGGTTGCCCGACGGAACACCGAAAACGCACTTGCCCGGGTTCAGCTTCCATTGGTACTCGTTAAGCTTGGCGAATACCTTGGTGAGATCGTCCACCAGAGAGTCCGCGTGCTGTGTCTTTACCACGACATTGTCAACGTAGGCCTGAGCCAAGTCAGGGATGAGCTTGCCCAGGCATCCCTGAATTGCTCGCTGGTAGGTAGCTCTGGCGTTCTTCAAGCCGAAGGACATGGTGTTGTAGCAGTAGGCACTGAACAGAGTGATGAATGACGTCTTTTCCTAATCCTCGACCGTGAGGGCGATCTGGTGGTATCTTGAGTTGCAGCCCAGGAAGCTAAGGAGCTTGCAACCTGCAGTGGAGTCCACAACCTGGTCGATGTGTGGAAGACCAAAAGGGTCTTTAGGGCAAGCCCTATTGAGATCGGTATAATCAACACACATCCGCCACTCTTTATTCTTTTTCTTTACAAGAACCGGATTGGCTAACTACTCCGGATGATACACTTCTCTAATGAAACAAGCAGCTAATAATCTAGTTACTTCTACCTCAATGGCAGCTGTCTTCTCCTTGTTGAATCGGCGTAGCTTCTGCTTGCACGGCCTAGCCGTCTTCTTGACATGTAGGAGGTGCTCAATCTGGCTCCGAGGTACTCTGGGCATGTCCACGGGTTTCCATGCAAAGATACTCACGTTATCCCTCAGGAACCGGACGAGCGCGTCTTCCTATTTGGGGTCAAGGTTGGAGCCGATCTTGGTCGTCTTGGAGGGGTCGTCTTCCACCAGCTGTACCTCCTTGGTGTCCGAGGGCTTGGTGGTCTTCTTGCTCCTCTCCTCCTCGGGGATCTCGAGGTTAGAGGGAGCAATCTTCTTGGCATTCTTGATCAGCTCCTCTTGATGAACAGATTGGAGGATGAACTCCCTCTTGTCAAGGCCTTCTTTCTCGTAGACGTAGGCCAAATGCACATTGGCCCTGTAGGATAGGACCCCCTTCTCCGTGGGGATCTTGAGCAAGAGGTAGCCATAGTGTGGAATCACCATGAGCTTGGCTAGCCCTAGTCTCCCGATGATAGCGTGGTACGATGAATCGAAGTCGGCAACAACGAAATTCATATACTGTATGTGATGATGCTTGGGATTGCTGAATTGGACCCACAGGGTGACCTGCCCTAGGGGCGTAGATGATTCCTCGGGAAGGATGCCCCAAAACAGGTGATCGTACGGCTTGAGGTTGGATTTCTCGATGTCCAACACCTTCATGGAATTGTGGAAGAGCATGTTAAGAGCACTACCACCATCGATGAGCACCTTTTCAAAGCGCAGTCGCCTAATGACGGGATCCAGGATGAGGAGGAAACGCCCTGGGTATGGATTGTTGAACCACTAATCGTCACGGGTGAAGTCTTTCACTGTCAGGATGGTACGCTGCATGACTTTGCGATCGCGCCCAGTTTCACAGCCATAGTGGCCGCCCATGATCATGTGCATCATTGCGTCAGCCTCACAATATCGATGCTTAGGGTTGACGTCCGTGTCGTTGTCCTCTTCTGGCCGGCGCCAAGGAGACTTAGGGGCCTCAGCTGGTCGTCCTCCCCGGAGCCTCGAGCTTCTTGCGTTCACTCTCATACTTTGAGTTGAAGTGCCAAAGACTGGGCCAATGTATGGCCCCGATTAGGGCGAGGGGCAGTCCCCGTTGATCAACTTCTTGATGGGGTCCTCCCAGTTGAACTTCTTCTTCTTTCCGCCAGACTTGATGTTGTTGACATCCCTCCCACGGTGATTGCGGTCACGACGGCGCTCGCGATAGCTGCTACGCCCCTCATCCCGGTAGTTACCGTCATGGGAGTCATTTGGGACAGCGTGTATCGTGACGCTCCTCGTGCCTCTTATCGGAGCGGGTTGCCTCCCGAGTGGGAGTTCGTTCACATTAGGGAGACTTATCGTGCCTGGAGGGTAGCCGTAGGCCTTCCTGAAGATGTATTCAGCTTCATCCTGTCCCATGAACTTCTAGGCGATGTCTAGGAGCTTTGTCATCGTCGAGACTTTGTTCCTGTGCAGCTTGTTCTGTAGCTCTTCGGCCGCGGAGTTGCCGTTGTGGACCAGGCCCTTGATAAAAGCGCTGATGCACTCTTCGTCGGTGATATCCAGGATCGTGAGCCTTGTCTCAGAAAAGCGCTAGATGTACTCGTGGAGAGGCTCGTTGCTCTTGAGTCGAAGACGCTCCAAGTCGTACTTGGTGCCCGACTGCTTGCAAGTAGACTTGTACATGTTGATGAAGACGTCCTTGACTTCGGCCCACATGTGGAGTCATCCTTTGGGAAGTGCCAGGAGCCACCTGTTGGCCGCCTGGTCGAGCACTACTAGGAAGTAGTTAGCCATGACATCCTCGCCGCCACCAACGGCTCTGATGGCGATCTCGTAGAGCATGATCCAGGGAGCCGAGTCCTGGTCGCCTGTGTAGTGCGACAGGGCATTCATGCCCTTAAAGTTCAGAGGCCATCGAATGCACCGGAGCTCTGGATGGTATGGCTTGATGGTGGTGGTGGTGAGGTTCCCGGTTGGGTTGCCATGCTCCATGTTGTACTGCTCACGCCGCAAGAGCTCAGCATCTTCGCGGGCTTGCTGGCTCACGGTAATGCGATGGCGAGTGTCGTGGCGTCCATTAATGGAGCTCCATAGATCAGAGGAACACTGGTTAGCTTCCTGGCCGGGACGCCGGGGTGGCTGACGACCCGCGCCCCTAACCGGTGCACCGCGACCACCTCCATGACCTACGGGAGCAGCCCCACGCGAGCCTCCATGTCCGCCGCCCTGACCGGCAGGCTGGTTGCCTCCTTGTGGGACTACGAGTGCCCCGCCGCCATCATTGTTGCCCGCCGGTTGGTTCTAGTCATCTCCGGCTCCAACAGGCTGTGATGATCCCTGATCCTCCTGTGCGCGGTGCTTCCGGCGAGAGCGCTGTCAAGAAGAAAGTCGTGACGTGGACACCCCCGCTGATTCGAAGACCGGGTTGAGCAAGGCGTTGGAGGCATAGACGTAGGCCCTGATCTCCTCTATGTCGGGGTTCGGTCGAAGAAGCGCGGCACCGGCCGCCGCATTGTTCTGCTCCGGAGTGCAGAAGACCGGAGCGCTGGCCACCATGTGGAACTGGTTGAGGAGGTCACGCCGAATACCCTGCTGGCCCGTGCTAGGGGCGGCGGCACCGTTGTTGTCGATCGGGTTCACCGCCACACCCGGTGCTACAGGAACCGGTTGTGCATCCGGTTCCGTGACGCGAGCATTGCGCAGGGCTTCGGTCTCTCCTTCGACAGTCAATGAGTTTTCGCTGACCGCATGGATCCCCCTGCCGTAGCCGAGCGCCCAAGGCTCCGTGCCAGGGCAAACAACGGGGATTCGTAGCTGAGATTCATCTCGATTCGCCCTCGACATAGGTCGCGCTGCCCTCGTACGAGGTCGAGAGGCAAGGCGGCCATCTTCTTCGGCCCGGAGGCCTCCTCCTCCCCTTGTCGACCGGGGAGAGGTCGGCCATGCAGATCTTGGGGTCCGCTGAGGTTCCTCCATCTTCCTGGAAAGTGGGAACCTCGACGAACTCGTAGGGTCCTGGACGCCCCTCCGACCAGTCCCAGAGGTCCGTAGCTTGTGGACGAGGAGCCGGAGCTGGTCGGAGGTGGACAGTGCGCCCTTTTGGAGTAGCGAATATGACCAGATCTGGGTCGGAGGGCTAGCGACCTCAGACCCGATCTGGTCAAGCTTGGTGACGCAGCAGATCGTCGTTGAAGTCATGGTCCCTATTGGCAAAAAGCGATCTAGCCAAATCGACTAAGGACGTGCACTCACCCAGTCCTAAAGTGATCCGGTCGAAGCCAGCGAGCAGATTGTTGATGTCGTGGTTGAAGCGGCTGGCGTGCTGGGGGGCGAAGGGGTGGGTGAGCTTGATTGGAAGGTTGAGCGATCCGCCTCGGGTGGAGCCGTTCCCGCCTCCAACGACACCGAGGGCGGCGCCGTTGCTCCGCACAATTTTCCCCGAACCGGATGTCTTCCGCCCGGGTCGACCGCCATGGAATCGGGGAAGATCACCATCTTGCTAGTCATGGCGCCCTTGCGCACACCCCCTACTCGGCCGGCACGCCACCGCCGACGGAATATGGTCGATAGCCCTAGGGGTGTACCCAAGCTAGTAGATTGTGATCGGTAGAGGTGCGCTAGGCGACTAACGAGGATGTTAAGCAAGGCGAAAAGGGCAAAACACAAGAGATTTACCTAGGTTCGGCCATCGTGAGGGCGTAAAACCTACGTCCCGCTTATAGTTTGTATTGCTTGGTGGATTATGAGATGAGTCTTTAGAGGGGATCCCCTGCCCGCCTTATATAGCCGGGGGACAGGGTTACAGGTCGGTTCCTACCCGACAAGATCTATCCTAATCGGTTACAATAAGGATATTTACATGGAATATGACTTGGAGCCGTACAAGGAAACATCTAACTTGACGTTCACGCCTTCACCGTGATCCTCGCGACGGCCACCAAACTTGAGGACGCCCGATGGGCTCGGTCTTGTGGCCTGGGCGGCCTGGATGGCTCAGCCCATGATGGGCCGTGAGGGGATAGGGTTTATCCCCCACGGCAATGTCATCCCTTTGAGCTGACGTGGCCAAAGACTCGTATAATTTCTGCACTCTTTGCGTGATATCCGCATTCCTGGCTCCTCTGGTGCGTCGAATCCTCTTAGCCGATCCCGCTTGCTTCAGGTTTAGCCGGTTCTTGATGACGTCACTTTAGTCGACACCTCCTTCTTTCTCTCGGCAAAACGTACCTTGCTCGGACCGACGATTCTGTTCACCATGATTTCGGGCTGGATCTTCATTGACCAAAATCTGGTGTCAACAATCACCAATCTCCCAAACACCACCGAGTGATCTAGGTGATGCCGATCACCAAGAGTAGCAAGCACAAACTCTCACTTGACCCAACCAAAAATAATGAAAAGAGTGGATGCACGCTTGCTACTCTACACACTAATGAAGTCCTTAATATTGTGATTATCAAATGTCAATCACCCTACCAGATATGAACACCCCTTTGCCATCCAATGTTTTTCTTCGGCTGAACTAATGGGCAAGAGAGCCTCAATCGACGAGATGGAGGGGTGTAAATAGCCCCACGGCAAGGAACTACCAGCAATTGACCCTCCACTTTCCAGCAATTGACCCTCCACTCAGATTTTCATGGGCATCGAACCACTACTATTCATGCATCGGACAGGTTCGGTGCACCTCAAGCTTATGGTACGGTACACAGCTCATCGTTGGTATAGACCCCATGTGCGTGTCCCCAAGTCTCATTCTAAATTATTTATTTTAAACACGTAAATCTAATTCTTTGGCCTCGGTGGCAGCTAGATTTGATTCGATATGCTTTGTCGAAGACATGATCCATGCCAGACAATGGAGACGGCCGACGACGACGGGCGATTCCATGATTTCATCTGAGCAGGAGGCTACATATCAGTCAACCTTAGCTGAATGAAGGCTGTCCTGAAGTAGAGATCCGATCTTAATCTCTTTTCTTGTTAGTAAGAATAAAGCAGTACAAAACTTTAACGAAATAAGTGACGATGATAATAGTGACAAAAAAACTCATTTGGAATTGATAATAATAGTGATAAACAAACTCCTACGTAGTTTCGACACCATGCTACTACGCACGGCTTGACTGGAATATTTACTGTGCAAGGGTCATGCGGAATTATTTATCAAAGCAAATGATAACAGTAGTAATAAAAAAAATCCTCATCCGGATGCTGGACACGTCAGTAAGTAGCGCAGCCAATATTACTGCGCAAGGGCACGTCTTGAATTATTTATCGAAGCAAACAATAACAGTTGATACCTACCACACCCCTCAGGTAAATACCCACAGTGGAGCACGTGTACCAAATTTAGTAAAAGCTGCATGCATGAGCTGATGTACCTTCTTTTCATACTCCAATTAGGGTCTTGTTTAGTTCCCCTCCAAGTTCTAGATTTTCCACACTCTCTCCATCACATCAATTTTTAGACACATAAATGGAGCAGTAAATATAGGTAAAAAAAGTAACTAATTGCACAGTTTGGTTGTAAATTACGAGGCGAATCTTTTCGAGCCTAGTTAATCCATGATTGGACAATATTTGACACAAATAAACGAAACGTGCTACAGTGTTCAAATTCTAACTTTCTAACATTTGAACACCAACTAAACAAGGCCTAGAATTGCTGGCACACTCCGTACTGCACATATCTAGTTCGTAAGCATGCGTGTACTTTCCCACGTCACTTTCTTTTTTGTCACTAGACATTCATACTCCAATTAGCTTGGTTATCATCCAAACATTTTTTACTGCTCTAGATTTTGGTGCTAGCCATATTTTGGCTCCGTCAAAAACCAAATATCAATTTTAGGCCACACTTTGTCACGGCTTCAGTTTGATTTGGCCAACAAAAATTACAAACCAAACAAGCAGTTAACTTTATTAAAAGAACGAGAGGGAGGCTTGAATGCTTTGGGAGCCACGTCATGGCCGAGAATAGCTTTGCTCAGATGTATTATTGCGGCACGTAGGGGCGCCCACATGCGATTCTTGCTTGCAGGCTACACTACTACAGAAACGAACTTCCGTGGCGGGCATTTTAGGTTTTTGGCGGGCATTGTGTCCGCCACGCGGGTCACGGTTAATCGTTCGATTATTAACCGGGCGGACTCCATGCCCGCCATGCAAAATCGATTAATCGTGGGGCGCGTAATAAAGACCGCCACGGTTAATAAATTAACCATGGCGGGTATCGTTACGTGCCCGCCATGGTTAATTTAATAACCATGACGGTTTTTGTTAAAAGCCCGCCACGGTTAATTAATTCAGGATTAATAAAAAAATAATTCAAAAATATTATAAAATTATAAATTTTGATTTAAACCACATATTAAATAATAAAATAAGAGAATATTCATATAAATCTTAAACATGCATCACAATTTTACATTCAACTAACATATGGACATTCAATTAAAGCACCGAGTTTAAAAGTGACCACCACACATCGGAATTTACAAAACTCGATCGAACGATCGATTGCTCAATCACGTTTAGCTAAAGTTACAAATCAATGTCATCCCACATATAGTCCTTCATGTCTAGCTTATTTCTCCAGTCCCGTAGTTCCCATAAGTCCTCGTTTCGGCAAGGTCATTTTGTTAGGGTCGAAGAAATGGCGGTAGATAGCACAACGTCCTCAACGACGTCCCTACGGATGGCGCCAACCATTTCTTGAACTTAAGGTTGTCCAAGCCTTTGTTCCAAAAACCTTGCGTGGTTTTCTTCGTCACCTCGCCACGTAGTACGGTACACGCCTTTGCGGGATATGAACGTCAGGCATAGAAACCACAGAGGTTGCTGCCGTAAGGCTGCTTACCGCACTGCATGCACGATATATGTACCAGAAAATGGTTAGAATATTATGAGACCATTCAATATGGACGAGCAAACGAGAGTAATGCTGCATATACCTCGTAATCTCGCCTGATCTTCATTTCGTCCTTATGTTTTTCTTTGCGTATGCTCATCCTCCGATCCAATGACTCGGGGTCTTTCAAGTAATCCTTGTAAGCCCATGCGAAATCCCACAGTGTCATGACTTACGTAAGTTTGTGGTATGAAATAGTATACAAGTGTCGTGACTTACGGTGCGGCAGGCCTCTTCAAAATGTTTGTAGAGGCCTTTTGGCCTATCATACAACGAGTCCAACCCTAAGGGCCGCTCCATCCCGAGGGAAGATTAGCCAAGTAATCAATTGGCCAATGTGTGTTGTTGTTTCTATACCGGCCATGCTACACCATTTTATTTGATTAGAGATAGATTCCAAGTGTTCAAAAAATAAAAAGTATTGCTTTTGACTTACTTGATATGTTGGGCCGCAATGAGACAACCGGCCTCCGATTTGATCTTCTTCATGCACTTACAGATGTAGTCTGCCATCTCTCTAACTCTTGCATCGCATAATCTTTCATAGTGTTTATATTGTTCGGCCTTGCCCGCCTTCTTGAGCTCGGGTTCCTCCGGCTCTCCATCCAAGAATGAGAAAAATTCGACCACGTCTATATACGCCGGACATAGAAACACAACCGGCCGATCCATCGTTTGGGCTATCAATGCTTGCATCCCGCAAGCACATGTGGTCACGTCATTATAGAATCGGAGAGCTAGAATTAGTCGCGGTATGAGCGCGTAATGATCGGTAAACAAACTCACGCAAAGATAGAGGGTGACAACAGATTGGTCGAGGTCCCGGCGCCGTAGCAACCGCCACATTTCGTCGGGGCCTATTGGCAAAGTGAAATGTCGAAGTCCAAGTGAAAGAGCTCTTTAGGAACTCGAAATGGAACTCCCTCACCCCGATCAACTGCATGCTTATATAATAGGTGGAACCTGCGAGTGTCCCACTCCTCTTCCTCGATTAGCTGGCCCTTGGGCACCATGAACTTGCCAAGCTCAAAGTAGTCTGGGCAGTCCGGGCTGACCCATTGTCCCCGCCGATGGGGTATATAATTCCTATACAGAAGGAGATGTACGTTAGCATCTTCTAGCTACGTACGCATACGTAATATGTCTGGCTAAGTTTGGTTGAGATTAGCACGCATATATGTACCTAGTACTGCCGGTCTTCACGGCCCCCGGGTTCTGCTTAGCCAATCGGAGGTCCTTTTCCTTCTCCGCTAGCTCCTTCGGCCTCATCATCTAAGTATTTGTTGGTCGGGCAAGAACTTCCTCATCTTCTTTTGATAGCTTCTTCTTCTTCGGGCGCTTGGGGGAAAAATTCGCCTCATCCTCCTTCCGATTTGCTCCGAGGCGGTGTTGACAATCCTATGCATGTGGAATTGAACTACATTAGCCACCAATTAATGCATAGTACAAGTTAGCCATGTATTTTTGTTTCAATACATCACATTTTCTGAAACCTCCTCGACCATTGGGCGCTTGAAGGCGGGAGGGCGGCGAGCCCCCTTTGTCACGCTTAGGAGAAGGTGTCCTCTCGCCGTCGCCGTAACAGGGTGTCTTGCCGCCGTCTCCTCCTTCCGGTTCTTCGGAGGTGGGTTCGACGAGGACTTCCGCCACCTCGGCCACCATGGTCGTTGTTATCATCATCGTCATCGCCACCACCACCCGGGAGAAGGGAGGGCCTGCGGCCGCTACCGTCGGAGGTGGTGTCGTCGGTTTCCACGGGACAATGTCTTCCTTGTTCCATAGGTACTCCCTCTCCTCCCGAAGGTCCTTGAGTACTGTTTCTCCTTGTTCACCTGGGATATCGATCTCCTCATCACCCAGGCCTGGTTCTATGGATGTCAGATAAACGAAGGCATACTCTGGTGGGACCGGCTCGTTATTGTACAACATATTTCTCCGTGGTGCAGACACCACGGCAGAGCCACCTCCTTCTTCTTCCCTTCCCGCCAACGGGTATATAGAGTTTGCCCACCACGGGTTCGACGAGATCGTCGATTGGGTTCTTCCTCGCGACATCACTCGTACTCATACCTTGGCTTCCTTGGATGTTGGAAAGACCTCTTGTCGTTAATACCTCTTCTATTTTCTTCTCGACTATGTCCTTTATGGCTTGCTCATAGCCTTGCATCTTAAGGTTTTCCTTGTACCTCTGCCTCGTGTGGTAGTCGGCCACGTCGGATGCCCAAGAATCCACGGTCTTCCAGCTATACCTCGAGCCCTGCCCCGAACCTCGGCCACGGTGCTCGGGTCTTCCGATTGCCTCGGTCAGCTTCGTTGTGCTCCCTCTCTAGGTTGGAACTCCCCCGCGCCTTGGCCTCTTTGACAAGCATCACCTTCTTCTCCACCTCATCGACCTTTGGGTCATTGTATTTGGACGTCTTTGTCGGTCTTACGCTTCTTGGGCCGGACGGGCATAGAAGAAGTCACGTGTCCTCTCGGGAAGGTCTACCAACGGATTACGTATCCCTTTCTCGGCGTCCTCCCTTTCTTTCCGCCGCCATTTTCCCTTATGACCAAAATATCCTACCATGCCGAGGTTGTGCCCGAAGTTCGTTCTTCTTTGCGAGTTCTTTACCCATTTTCGACTTGGCCTCATACTCTTCGTTAGTCATAAGGTTGACGAACTCATCCTGCACGGGTTGCTTTAAGTTGTAGGCTTGAAGTGGTGACTTGCCCTTCGCGCTTTATAGTTTGTGTATGTATTGTTCGCAGGTGCTTAAGCGCTTTGCTTGCAATGGTTAGCACATACTTCTTGCATTTCTTTTTATCAAAGCCTCGCCTCGCCCTGGATAATGGAACAGACTTTCACGCCTTTCCACACCTTCTTCTTCAAAGAACTCGGGACATTCCTCCGTCTAGGTAAGTGATTGGCACGGTTTCCTTGGCTATAACGGAGATCAGTTTTTGCTATAGATGGCCCCTCGATAGATTTCGGCTCCACGGGATCTCCATTCGGCCCTATCTTCAATATATTACGCACCACCTCAGCTTTCTGGTGCCTCCCGTGCTGGCCTCTTTTCAAGCCTGACTTCTTGGACTTCTTGGAGGTGGTGGTCGCTGAAGTGCTGGGGGTGGGACCAGATTCCTGCCCCTCTGACTGAGCTCTCTCTTCACCAAACTCTAGACGCAGAGGCACCAATGGTAACTATCACGACAACAACTAAAATTAGTCGTGTACTTACATGAGGCACACGACGTTGTGTTAGTCGTATACTTACGTTTTTTGGTTCCGTGTCGCCCACTCGAGGACATGAACCGCTCGCTCGTCCACATCTCGTCTGGGTAGAGAGGCCCCGGTTCTTCTATCCGATCGACCATGTGTATCATGAGGTGTGGCATAATATCGAAGAAAGACGGTGGTAAGCACATCTCGAGCTGGCATATAGTCTCCGCGATGAACTCTTTCAGTGGGGGAGGTCATTTTAGCGATGACCTTCTCGTGATGCGATTAAAAAAGTAGTAAGGGTGTGTAATGACCATCTTCACGAACTCTGGGCCCGATGCACCTAATCACAATTGGAAGGAACACCGTCAAGATGACATGGCAGTCATGGGCCTTGAAGTTTGATAAAGGTGTGAGGTCTTTCATCGATACAATGCTCTTCATGTTGGAATGTAAAACCGGTTGGCACTTTGACATCCCCGAGCCATTTGCAAAATCCTCTTTTCATCCCATGTCGACAGCTCGCGGGCTGGAAGGTCGACTTTTCCGCTATTCCCGAGGGTGTCAAGTGAAGTTCGGGCCCGATGCCCATGTCGGCAAGATCCTCGACGTGATTTGACACCGCCCTTCGTCTTAGTCTTGATGTCTAGGAAAATCCCGACCAAGCTCTCAAGACATTCTTCGTAGATGCATGTTATCGATGGCATGAGGTGTATGGAGCATCTTCCAGTATGGCAGGTGCTTGAAGAAAATCGACTGCTTCTTGAATGGGACTTTGGGCGGTGCCGGATTGCCCCGCTTCTCTTCTTCTTCTTCTTCTTCTTCTTCTTCTTCTTCTTGCCTTTTTGTTCCGCTTCCGCTTCTTCTTTGCCTTTGGCTCACCGGCTTTCTTCTTCTTCCAAACTCATGGTTTATGTTCTTCACCATTTCAAACACCTTTGGCCCGTACTTTACCCTTTCCGGCTCCTCGTTTCAACCTCTGGCTCGCCCGTCAAAGTACTCATCCATCGAAGTTTCCAGTACACGTGTTTTTGCTTTTGAGGAATTTACGATATGCTTCATGTACACCATCTTTTGGGATCCGCTATGTGGAGTGTATTCTCAATGTAAACTGCAAGGTGTCGTCTTCCCTTAATCCGCCCGACAATGAAAAGAGAGTAGGGTAATCATCGATGGTGACCATTATCATGGCCTTTAGAGTGAACTTCTTCTTCCTGACGCGATCCATAATCTTGACCTTTCCACGGTTTCTGCCAATTCCTCCATTACGGCTCAATGAGAACATCTATATCATTGCCGGGCCGCTTTGGTCGAAATGAGCATGGGCGATAGGAAGATATTTGCGCTTCGCACACTCATAGGGAGGCAGGTTGTATATGGTGAGGGTGATCGCCAGGTCTTTGTCAGGCGAACTAACAGGTCTCCGAACGGATTCATCCTTGCCGCATTACTCAACGCGAACCTTATGTTCGCCTGCCCCTCGAACTCCGGAACATGTCATTGATCGTTCCACGTTTTGGCATCCGAGGGGTGTTGCGACTTGCCATCGCCTTCTTTCAGGCGTCTACCGATGCATGCCAAGACATTAGCTTGGAATCCTCCGGGTTCCCAAAATTGCACGCGAAGTATCGAGCATGGGTAGGTACTACACCGATAGGGCGGGGATCTTCCTCCGGTGTAACCCTTCTTCCCTCGGTCCCCGGAGGTGGCATCCCCGCTTCTTGCTGCGCCTTTCTACTTGGGCCCTCTTGACGGTCCCTCCTCATCGGTGGGCATGACGACAAGCATTCCCTCTTGTAACGACTCACGCCGCCGATCGCGGGTTGTGTGAAGTCCCCGTATAGTCACCCCCAGATAGAATACGCGATTAGTTGGGGGTAATGTATGAAACTTCCTAAGCTTCATAGCCACAGGGGCGAATCCAACTTCTTTCGCCTGATAGGTATTGGCGGGCACCTTATTCCCTCGGGTAAAACGGTGTCACCAGGACCCGCAGACAAAGTCATTGAAGTCGCGGGTCACCACCCGCGGGCAGCCTTCAAGATCAACATCATAAAGGTTAAAACGTAGCACCGCGCAATGCTTCGACATTTGCCTTGCGTCGTCTTTGTATAGAGGGTCATCAATTGCGCTGCTTCATCTGCCTAAAATTCTCGAGCCATCTTGGATTGCCAAACAAACACGTCATCTTCATCTTTGAGGTTGGCAATATCCTCGAAAAGCTCAAGCATCCCGAGGCCACATGTCATCAATCATCGATTTCACCATCATCTCCACCCCGCATTGTCTTCCCATGTCTTCAGCGGTTCATCTACGTGATGTAATCACGATTATCAACTTGTTCTCGCCCTTCGTTCACCACCGTTGTTTCTATCGTTACGTCGGCGAGTCCTCCAGATGAACCTACCACACACTTTCGGTTCTTTTTCACCATGATACGCCCACACTCCGCCTACCTCGCCCCCGATGAAACCATACCAAGCAAGAAGTGCTCCACGACATTGCCATCCTTGTGTAAGAACATATGCTTGCACCATAGCACTGCACACCATTATCTTCCTAACCCCCGACCGATTCATGCTTCTCAAGCAAGCTGACGGGTATAAACTTCTTTCGCACATGACATCATCAACAAATCCAAACTCATCCTTGGCCTCGTATATCCAATTCCTATTCGAAGGCAAGGACGGCCTCACAAATTACTACTAAAACCAAAGCAAAAGAGAGCTTATCAATGATTAGGAGATCAAGTATCATGATTAAAAAAAAGAGGAAACGTGAGAGAGAGAGAGAGATGGGAGTAGAGAGAGAGGGGTAGAGAGATAGGGAAAGTGAGGGAGGAGAAAAGGGAGAGAGAGAGGGAGAGAGAGAGGGGGGAGGGAGAGAGAGAAAGGAGAGGAGAGAGGGAGAGGAGCTAGCTTGAGAGGAGAGAGAGAGAGAGAGGGGAGAGATCAAAACTAGATCTCAAAAAAGAAAGGGAGTATGAGTAGGAGGGGAAAGAGAGAGGGGAGAGAGAGGGGGGGTAGAGAGATAAGGGAGGGGAGGGGGGGGAGAGAGGGTGCAAGAGAGAGAGCACAAACCACATTCACCCGACCCTCAAAGAGTATGAGACCATGCATAGGGAGCAGAGAGAGTGGGAGCAGGGAGAGAAAAAAGAGGGGAGAAAGAGGAGAAATTACCTCTACCTGCTAAACTTCAATCAAAACCAGTGTGAAGTGTAAAAACCTCCCCTGTGAAGGTGTTTTCTAGAGTTTTGAAGTCAAAACCCTAGAAAATGGCGCAAATCCCCGCGGGGAAGAAGAAGGTTGGGGCTGTATTTATAGCCCGGACTTTTCCGCGGGCGTATTGTGAAAACCGCCATGGTTAATGGGGATTTAACTGCGCGGTATTGAGACCGCCACGGTTAATCGATTAACCGGGCGGCATTTGCCGTGGCCGTGGCCGTCTACTCATTTTCCGCGCGTTTTCTAAATGCCCCACGCAGAAAATAAAAACTAAAACACCATGCAAGTTCAATTCCTCGTAGTAGTGCTAGAAAGTTTACGCCAAGAACGAAATCTAAACTCTTG